>RJWM01015318.1:0-48021 GCA_004363535.1 Dasyprocta punctata
AAATCTGGAGCAATATAAAAGATCTTCAGCTGACTTGTAGGAGCAAATAACATATGTTCTTGAACATCTGTGTTTTTCCCAAGCTATTTTTTTTTTCATTATTGCCAGGAGAAAAGAAGTTTAGTGGAATGTTTCTCCACAGAGGCACAAGTCTATAATACTCCCTGTTGATTACATATAAAAGACACAAAATATTAGTTTATTAAAAGCAGCTTCAACCATTGCTTTACAAAGCAGTTCTCCAATGGAACAGATTTATGAAGTAACGGCCAAAAGGTATGCAGATCACAAGATCCATGACAAATGTACTTTATTACACGGATCAGAAATTCCATATGTACTAGCAGTTACTGTACAATGATACACAACACCCAACTAAGACCACTTAAAGGTTGTGCTGATATTGAAAACTATAAAGACACAATGTGAGAGTGAGAAAGTGTTTCATAAGATAGCATAATGCCAAGACAATTCATTGCTTAGGAAATAAAATACACTCTGCATATTATAAACTTAATATATTATAAAGCTATGCCATTCTTTAAATTAAAATTTGAAAGTCTTTACCTCTTCCATTGTTAAAGCAGATGTTTATAACCTTTTTCCATACTTTAATTTGGAACTTCATTGAATGAATACCAGATTTAGTAATATTAACACAATTAAGATAACAGATTTTGCTATTTCCATCAAAAAATATTTACATCTACAATCATGTAATGTTAAAAGACTGGATAGAGCAAAATAAGCAAAATACATCTCAAACAGCAACTTTCTATAGGGCATTGCTTGACTGAAAAGGGTTTTAATAGCTTTTAACATGAATTCCAAGCATGATGTTGATTTCATTCTCTTACATTCCAAACAAGTGAGTGTCCAGCCCAAGCTTGATAGGATGGTACGCCAGGTCCTGCCTGTTTCAGTTCCCAGCACCTTGGTTAGAAAGTTCGTCTTTAGATCATAGGTATTAATTCTAGTAAACATAACCTTTCATACTACTTAATAGTTACACAATTTTGGGTGTTACCTCTTCAGACTGCTTTCTCTTCTGAAACTGGGGATGAGTATTGATCCTACAACATTCTTTTACAGATTTAATAACACATGTAAAGCTTGCAGCAGAACACACATTCTCTAAATGTTGGCTTTTATATTTACTATTATCCTATCAAATGAGTTTCATTTGACATCACATTGCATTTGCAATGGTGTTTTTATATGATGGCCAATACAGGACAAAAGAATTCAAATTTGTGCTTTCTTCCTGGTGTTGTCAGAAGTTACTTAGCTAAAAAAATTAGCCGTCTACCAAATACCTTCATATTAATTGTAGTATTTGTAAATTTGGTAATTCCTTAGGATCTCTTTAGTCCCAACAATTTTATTCTGTGGGTAACACTTCACTAGTCTAACTACCCACTATCAATGTCACCATCAGTATATTTCAGATGTTTCAATAGTTATTCTTTTCCATCCCCTAAAAATCATACTCCAAATATATGGATGTAAAGTTTGAAAACATCCAAATTTCTTAAGCAAAAGTATAGTGCTGTGTATTTTACATAGCATGAACTAGTGAGAAAAGATACGTATCCACAGTAACATGACAGAAGAGTCAAAACCACTACTTGTTTCTGCCTTAGAGTTTCAACTATAGTTCATGTTTTTCTGACTAGTCACTGCCACTACAAGTTTTGGACTACAAGTTTTCCTTCTGATTGACCAGCCCATTGTTAACAAAATGTTACCTAGGAAAATCCACTCTGGTTTAGGTTCAGAGGTTTGGGAGGGTTCTAAAAACCATTTCTTTACTATCATCCTGAGTCTGCATCAATCTAATCCATCATGCGTTGAACCAAAAAATAAGTATTTTATCCCCAAATTATCAACTCTCTTGGCAACTTTATGCATCCTTGAGAGGCAGAATGGCATGATAAGAACTGGATTATCTGAATTTGAATCCCAGATTTCCTGACTTTAGTGATATGACTTGTGTGCTTCGGTTGTATAGAGAATACTCATCCCAAATTCAAACGATTGTGGGGTGGTTTAAATGAATAAATACTTCAAGCAATTCCAATTACTGTATTCTTAAATACTTTAATTCAAAATTTTTTCTTAAACACAAACGTTATATTCCATTCGTAATGTGATTTAGGTCAATATAATTCCAAAAATAGTTTGGTGCTTGGCTTGAGCTCCACCTAGTGGTTCTATAGTAATTCTCTGTACATCAGTGAAGTAAAAAGATGACAAATTTCAAAAAGATAAACTATTTATATAAAAGCTTAAAGGATTATGTTATACTTTTCAACTTACTCACCTTGAAGAATAAGGTGGCAAAGAAGTTATCACATCCCTGCACTAGTTTTGGAATACCAGTCTAAATCTCCTGCCAAAATGTGAGATGGGACAAATCCTGACATCAGTGCAGTTCAGGAGCTCGGTGCCCTGACCTGTTCTCAAAACAGCAAAAGGCAATTTCTGTTCCATAGCCACTGTTTGAAAGAACATGATTCCCAAGAAAGTTTTGGGGTAGTGGTTTGTTTTAAATTAAATTCTGAGTGGACAAATTTCATGATTGGACAAAATTCAGTGAACGTCCTAACATCATGGAGAGGCCCTGATGAGAGCACAAAGCTTCGACCACTGGAGTTGAATTAACCAGTTGTACAAAATATTAATAGGTACCTGGCACGATCTCTCACCTCAATTCAAAGAAAGTTCAGTTAGAAAATACCAGCCAACAATGCCAAAATTTTAATGAGTGCCACATGCATAAAATCATTAATGTAGACAATTCCTGCGATGGAATAAAAGATAATTTTAGTATTGTCAGTGGCTTAGATGGTAATATTTCAGTTCATGAATAAACATTTATGTACCCACTTTTTCCTCACAAAAGCTATTGTTACAACTATACTAAAACAAAGATGACAAATGATACCTTTCAAATTACATCTTCTTTTTTGCAGTGCTAGGGATCAACTTCAGGGCCTCATATGTGCGAGGCAAGACCTCTGCAACTGAGCAACATCCCTAACTTTATCTTAGCTTCTTCAGAAAATTTAGTAAAATTATTCACTAACTTTTCAATGGAACTATTGAGTAATTTGAGAAAACCTATTATGCTAAAATAATTTCAAGATTTTATTAGCATTAAATTTTCTAGATTGCAGTCTCCTACAGGGTTTGGTTTATCCTGATTATCTGTTTCATGCCCTCGTCTAGCAGTGTTTGTGTGGCAGTTTGTGACCTCATGGCACAGTGACTCTATTCTAATACATTTCACCTTTAGTTTTCCTGTTTAGTTAACATCCTGTTCTGAACATATACACAGCTCTCAGCTCTTGAGGTTGGATACTTTGTTTTGATCCCTATGTCTCTCATACTAGGGAAAGCTCCCGGCACATGGTAGATATTTAATGAATATATTTCAGTGATTTATAAGATAGTTAATCTAACTACAGTGACATTTCACAAGGAATTTAGATAGTTTAATTACACTTAAATGAGTGAAATTAGCAAATCACAAGTCAGATTTAACTACTGACTACAGTATAGTGGTCACTATAGTACTGTTTTTTGTTTTGGATCTTTTTTTTTTTTTTTGGTGTTTTGAGACAGGATCTCACTTTGTAGTACAGATTGGCCTCAAACTTGCAGCAATCCTCCTGCCTCAGCTGGGATTACAGGTATGCCCCACCATGTCCAACCACAGTAGTATCTTGGGACTCATCTTTAATCTGTTTCAGGAGACAAAAAGCAGTTAACATCAATATTTGTACCTTGTGTGTCAAATACTGGTACAAAATTTTCATATGAAAATGTGACCTAGTACCAACAATATTCAAAGCAATTGAGTACCAATACAGAACTATAATTTCATTGCAGTAACAGCATCCCTAATAACATACTATTTTGTTTCTCAGAAAATCAGTATCCAAGAGTCAAAGTTGAGTCTCTTTAGTGCTAGACCTCTTCATAAAACTCTATTTATATTAAGCTAACACTTTCTGTGAACCTTTGAAAATACAGTATTTCCCACAAACACATTTTAAAACAATCTGAAGAAACAGATTCTGAAGAAGTCTCCAGGAAATGCTGCACTATATTATTTTAGGCTACACAATGTTAAAACTGAAGAATAATAGTTTCCAGGAAAAACGGATATTCTAATTTCCTAAAAAACACACTGATTGATGTATATTAGTGCTCTACCTAAAATTTAAAAATTTTACTGAAAAATCTGGTGTTCTCTAGTACTAGAAAAGTTCAAGACTACATAAAAGATCAAACTTCACAATCTACACACAAAATCTTTTATTCTGAAATTATACAAAATCAAAACTCCAAACGAGTACTGCTTATGAGATCTACTGTTATATTTTTAAATGTGACTACGTAATACCTTTTAAAAAATGAGTTCACTCAAATTTTTGTCAGTACATCATTTACTTTACTGACTATAATTACCAAGTTGTAAGAGCAATTACGACCATAATACTTCACAGGATTTTGATGTCTGATAAGACCTGAATATTGCTCAGTTTTCAACTAAGATATCAATACAGTTTTTAATCCAACGAAAATACTTTATTCAAGTTCCCAAAACAAATGAATTATTTTGAGTTTGAAGTGAAGAAAAAAGGCCAAGTTAAAATATGAATAGAAACAGTTTTCATTTAGTGGGGGCTGAAATCAATGTGTACTTTCTAATCAAGCATCTGTCCCATGTGGCAAACTTTTCAGGGTCAAGGTCTACCAGGCCAAACCCTTTGCTGTCTTTACTGCTTTTGCTTTGCTTTTCCCCTTTTTTCTCTCTCGTTTTGCCTTCAGCCTTTTTCTCTGCCTCTGGTTCATCCATACTGGGTACTGTCCATTCTGATCGAGAAGAGTCTTTTTGTTTCGCTTTATCTCAGTCTCCATTTTCATGTCATCTGAAAACAAAACAAAACAAAACAAAAAAAACACTTTAACATTCATGTTTGAAAAACCCAATTCTGTGAAAGCCCAATAACTACCAGTACAGTAGTCTAAAACTACTGAAGAAAAAAACCTGGTTTATGGAATAATCTTTCACAGCAAACTCAGGGCAACAGACAACGCTGTCATGTGTTCCTACAATCATGAAAGATACAAAAAAAAAGTCTGATGAGTAACTAAAGATACCATCTGTTTACTCACTGAGAAATTTAATGAAGAATGTTGTCCCAACTGTCCTTTGGAATAATAGTTAAACAGGAAACATTCAGGATGTACAGTATGGCTTAGAGTTACCGCATCAGTGGATAATATGGTTCTGAGCTCATGTGAGTGAGCATCTCTCATACTGATTCCTTGAGTTAAATAAGATAGTTGAGGCAGTAAGAGATAGACTCATACTTTAAATGGTCAGGACTTAGAAGTGAATGAACTAATTAGAAATGATTGACCATTTCTTATGAACTTGAACTAAATTTTTAAAAATATATTTTTCTTCTTTCTGTCATGATTGAACCCAGAGCCTAATACATTCTAAGCAAGCATTCCACCACTGAACTATAGCCTCAGTCTTTTTTATTATTTTGAGAAAAGATCTTGCTACATTCTCAAATTGGCCCTGAACTTGTGATCCTCCTATCTTAAGCCTTCAGTAGCTACAATTATAGGCTGTGTCACCATGCCTGGATTAACCTAATGGACTTAGAATAAATTCCTAATGAACTCAGTGGCATGATCAGCAGCAAAGTTGTGATGACAGAGATGAGCAGACAAAGAGAAAAAAGATCCTGACATCTCCTGAGGCTGCCATACAACTCTCTATATACCTACTGACTTAGTTCTGACAGGGAATCTGGCAGAAAGGTCTGTGTAACCACGCTGTGCCATACCTACAGCCAACCTTATCTATTGGGAAGGGATCTTCCCAGAACATCCTTCCCTGGGACCTAACCATGACATACAAGATCTTCTATTATCTGTTCCTCTTGATCTAAACAGTGCCAGTGTGTAAGAGTCACTTAATTACAAATTGTGGAGTAATTTACAAATTGTTGATTATTTTAAGCAGTCTAGTTCCTGGGGATATTATGGTCCATAAAAGCTCCTTGCCCTCATGGAATTTATAACATTCTGTCAAGGAAAAAGAAAGTAAAAACAAAACTTTGGCGTGTGGTAAGTGGTTTTTAGAGTTGTACTGGAATCAGAGCAGACTTAAGTAAGACTTGGTAGGCTCTGTAAGTGTAGGGAAAGAGAATGAGGTTTTAAGCATGCAAGTGATATAAGTGGATTTATATTCTAAAAGATCACACTGACCAATATGTAGAAGATAAAACAGAAGACAGAAGCAAAACAATTACTCTCGATGGAACATGTAAGAATCAAGGGTCATTTGGGTTGAGATAAAAGAATGAAAGCAGAAAGAAAATGGACAGATTCCACCTATAGGCTTGGGATACTAAGACTTGCTAATAAGAATAGATATGGAAGATAAAGCAAGGAGGGAACAAAGATAACTATAGTTATCTTCCTAAGAAGTTGGTTAGCAAGCTCCAAGGGTAGAAATAAGGGGGAACGTGAACTTGAGGGCAGAATATAAAGAACCATTCTGAAAACAGACATATCATTAAATGAGGAGACTCCTCTCACCTTCAGTCCCATTCCCCACTTAGCACCTAAAATACACCAAGAATGAGGGTATCCAGACATTCCCCAGGCAGGAGATAAGAGAATTCTTCCCCGAGGATGAGAAAAAAGAAGACACAGATTCTAATATAGGCGATCTACCAACAAAACATCATGGAGACAATATTTTATATATGTCCCAGTTGATACATCCTCCTACCCCATACACATACACACACACACACACACATATCTTGACTTGTCTAGGTTCCCATCATTTTGGTGCTTCAAATAATACAAATAATGACTGATCGCCAGACATTTGAGAAAAGTCTCTTTTATGAAAAATAAACAAAATAAAGAATGAAGCTGAGCATGGTGGTACACACCTATAATCTCAATACTAAAGGCTGAGGTCCACGTTCAAGGGTAGCCTGAGCTACATAGTGAGTTCATGGTAAGCCTGGACTAGAGACAAAACAAAACCCAAACAAATAGAAGAAATGCAGGGGCAAGAACAAAGGGAGGAAAATCTTAAGACAAAAAACTGACAATGCATAGAGTGGATAAGTTTCAAAAAAACTATAGGGCTGGGGATGTGGCTTAGTGGTTACCTTGCATGCACCATGGCCCTGAGTTTGATACCCAGTATCAAAACAAAACAAAACAAAACCAACCCTATAATTAATAACCTCATGTCAGAGACTATTAAGACCATTAAGAACAGGAGGTTAGCCGGGAGTGGTGGCAAACGCCTTTAATCCCAGCACTCAGGAGGCTGAGGTAAGAGGAGCGTTCTGAGTTTGAGGCTGGCCTGGGCTACAACGTGAGCACAAGGCTGGCCTGAGCTACATAGTGCGACCCGGCCTCAAAAAACTAGGGCCAGGAGTTTAGCTCAATGGCTTAAGCGCCTGTCTGGCAGGTGTGAAGTTGTGAGTTCAATCCCTGGTGCTGCAAAAAAAAAAAAAAAAGACCAGGAGGTTATAAAAAAAATAAGGAACAGTAAAAGAGGGAAGAAACTTTTGACAGGCCTTTAGGCCACTGGGCTAAATCCCCAGCCCTGGAAGAAACCTTTAGAAATAAAATAGTAAAAATCAGTAACACAAAACCTAGGAAATAAAGTTGAGAAAATCAGAGTATTACAAAAGGGAAAAAAAGGGAGAAAAAAGAAAACTAGAAAATCAATCCAAGAGATCTGGGGATACATGAGCATATACCATCCAGAATTTATAAGCAATGCTTACAACACAACAAAAAAAAGGGCAACCTAATTTTAAAATCAACCAAAAAACTTGAACAGAATTTTCGCTGAAGATAAAGCCAGTGAAAATAAAAAAAAAAATGTTCAACATCACTATGTATTAAGACAATGCAAATCAGAATCACAAGATACTACTTTATACCTTGGAGGATGGCTACAATTAAAAAAAAAACTATGGAAAATAAGCATTAGTAAGGGTGTGAAGAAACTAGAATCCTTCATTAGTAGCAGAAATGTAAAACAGTGCAGCTGGTGTAGAAAATAGTAAACAAAAAATTAGCATATGACCCATCCACTCCATTTTTAAGTATATACTCAAAAGAACTGAAAACAAAAACTCCTCCGAAAATGTTCATAGCAGCACAGTTCACAATTCAGAAGCTGGGAGCTACTCAAATGCCTATAAATTAATGAATGGATAAATAAAATGTGATATATAAAATGATCTATTTTCAGTCTTATAAAGGAAGTACTGAAGGAAGTGCTACAATGTGGACAAACCTCAAAAACATTAAGTAAAAAAAGTGAAGCACAAAAGACCAAATATTACAATATATGATTAATTTATGACATGCAAAATAAACCCAAAAGACAAAAAGCACATTACCAGCTGGCAGAGAGTAGGGGTTGGAGGAAGATAAAGGCTGTTTAGTAGGCAGAGTTTCCTTTTAGGATGAAGAAAATGTTCCGAAACTAGAGGTAATGGCTGCATAACACAAATATGCTAAATGGCACTGGATAGTACATAATAATTTTATGTTACATGAATTTGCCTCAACAACAATGGAAAATAGAGTGAATGGGCAGGGGTGTCATGAATGTGAAGAAAAGACAGAAAGCAAAAGCAAGTGTTTCAAAAGTTTCAAGGAGGACTAAAAGCAGAGTGAGAGAAATGTGAACTTAAGAAATTTTTCTTTCTCAGAAGACACTGCTAAGAATGACCCACCCGAAGAGACAGATGAGAAAGGCAAGTGCAATTACAGCCCTTTAGCAAGAGAAGATTCAACATAAGTGGAAAATCTGGCATTTGAGAGATTAATAAGAGAGAAAACAGACTACACACTCAAATTCTTATAAAGTGTAGTAGTGGAAAGATGAGACTATTTGTATTGATTGCCTCCAATTTTTAAAGAAAACAAATTTAAGAGACGTTTTTGTAATTTTTAGTGGAATGGAATGAGACAGAGAGATGGAATAAAAAAATTTCGAAGAGTCATTTTGAAGAATGGAAAAGCAAACTTTTAGATGTGGAAGGTTAAAGAATACTGTTCTCTTATTCAACCATACAACACCAAATAAATATGTCTATTTTAAGGGCTTGAGTGTTGGGAACCCTTAACTTAGCTTCCCGCCAAATGGATGCATTAGGATGTGAAAACTAAGAAGCCTTTTCCTCTGCTGAAACCAGCCTGTATACTGCCTCCAGCTTTGGACTATGACTAAAATACAAAAGTACTTGGAGTCTGACAAAATCAAATAAAATGAAGCTGTGGTTTTCAGGGTAATAAGTACATAGGACTTACAGAATGGAAACTAGACCTTACAAAGAATAAAATCAACTTTCTAGACTCTGAATTATGTACCTTTCCAATCAGGTTTGTCTATTCCTGAGATACCCAGGCTATAATGAAGACCCTTCTGAATAATCCAAAACATGCCTCGTCAAATGAACTGGATTTCAAACAATATGGCACAGACTCTCTTATAGCACTATGTGCCTTCAAAGAATAAATTTGTGGACATTCTTGGTGTGCAGACAAGATGTGCAGATGGATAGAGAACAATCAAAAAAGGAAAAGAAATCACAGAAGGAAAGTGATAAAATTGTTTTTTAAATGAAGCACATAAAATTACCTTTTTCATCATTATTTGTCACATATTCCATTTTCTCTTGGCATTGTTTGGGTACCACGACAGTTGCTATCTCTTGAACATCTTTCATTAAAGCATCACAATCTACTTTGAGAATACTTTTAAGTCTGTTGAGCTCCTTTGGGGCATTCTTTTTTCTCTTTTCAGCACGCATTTTTCTTTTCCACTTACTCCGTAAACTTTTAGCCATGTTTTACCTGGCAGTTAATAAAAACATATAGTCAAAACTAAATTATTTATTATAATAAAACGCAAATCCTTGGAAATCAGACCTTTAAAATACAGGAATAAGTGAAGGGTGAACTCTTCACTGTATTCAAGATTTATGGTGAGTTAATGTGCTATTTATATGAGGATCAATGTGGCAGAAAGGCAAATCCTTGGAAATCAGGCCTTTACAATCCAGGAATAAATGGAGGGCGAACTCTTCACTGTGTTTAAGATTTATGGTGAGTTAATCTACCGCTTATGTGAGGATCGATGTGGCAAATGTAGCCATCAAATTACAAGAATTCCAAATCAAACTCCTTGGACAATGGCACACTACATTGTACCAGTTTTGAAAGCCATTTAGTTTCTTTGTAAGATCTAGAAATTCAATTTCTCTCAAAAATGCAAGGACCGTCATCACCTTATATTTATTAAAAGTTTACAATTTACAAATGATTTATATAAAATCATTTATTGCACTGTTCCTTATGCACCCACTCAAGCCAATCCAACTACCTTAAATGTATCTATTTCCGTTCTTGCTGTCTCTCTACCTCCTAGTCCCAGCCGAGTCCCTCACACAGTGATTAGTGTGAACAATGCCTTTCTTAAAAATTTTTAATGACTAACATGGTTGAGCTCTGTCCTCTGCTTCCTCCAACTCTATCTCACTCACTACTCCCCTCATTCGCCTCGCATTACATGTTAAAAGTCCAACTATACCCACTTCAATGTCCTGGCATTTGTTGTTTCTATGCCTGGAAACTGCTCTTCCCGACTTGCTCCCTCTTTCAGTATCTCAGAAAGTACATCGCTGATTCCTGCAAGCTGCCCCCTGCTTAATATGCATTATAACCCGAAGCTACGTCGTCACCCTCGATGGACTGTTGACTCCACGAAGGCAGAGGTTAAGTACCGCTTGTTCACTGTTAGATCCCTCGATGCACAGCGCTTTGCATAAAAGATAAACATTTGTTGCCTGGATGACTACCTGGGAACCATATTTTGAAGGCGCGCAATCATAAAACTCTGTGCCCTTGTCTAAAACGACCTGCGCAAACAGGACTGAGTAAACAACTCTAAAAAGCGAAGTTAATCTTAGCAGTACTGAATGACAAGGGACGGTTCCACTTTACACTTCACACAGGGAAAGCCAAAGGGCAGCCATCAAACGGGTCAGTCCTGCATCTTCAAATGCGAGGTCAAACTTGGCCGAAAGAGAATAACGGCTTGAGATGAACTTCTCAAAGAGCAGGGGAGGCGAACACCAAATCCCACGTCCCACTGGGTCCAAGGGGCACAGAACTCACCTGAGAAACGCGCCAGCACACTTAGGGAAAAGAGCCCACGCCGACCGGAAGCTCACCTACTTCCGACTTCCGGTATGGGGGCGCAAGGCACGCTGGGAGCCAACACGTCAGAGAAAGCCTTGAGAGGCGTGGTCTCTGGGAGACTGTTGCTGGGTTGTCTTTCGCCTTTGGCGTGCGCGCACACCTTGGAACTTGGGTGGCCCCCGAAAGGTATAGAAGTCGAATTTGGAGAATACAAAAGACAGTTCCGCTCTAGGGTCAGGCTCCGGACTCAGGAAACTCTTTATCACAAGGAGTGAACCTGGCCAGGGAACCCTGCCTGTCAGGTAAGGAGTTGAGTCCACCTGTCCAACCCAAGTCCGGACTCTACCTCCTAGTCCCAGGCCTGAATTCTTCACGAGGTGGTTAGTGTAAATCATGCCTTTCTTAAAAATCTGTAGTGACTTCTCTAATGTATTCCAGACTTACAAGGTTGAGATCCGTCCTCTGCTTCCTTCAACTCTATCCACCCCCTTAAAATGTGCCCCTCTATTATATCTGTTAAAAGCCCAACCCAGTAGTCTTTGGCTTTGCTTAGAACTAATCATCCTCAATGATTAGCCTATTGGAAGCCTGGAAAATTTCCCATCCCAGCTGTACTTACACATTAAATACGGGCAGCTTATTGTATGACACCAAAAACAGAAAATAATTATTTCCTATCCCAAAGGAGAGTTTAAAGGATAAAATGATCAGACTTCAGTTTAACCAATATTTATCTGAACACTTACATACTACACTACTAAGCCTAAGACATAGACTTGTTCTGAAGTCACAAACAGCACTTATTTTATATATGCTTCTAATAACATAGGCCTTGCAGCCGACCTGCTTGCTTGCTTTTGTTTGTTTGTTTGTTTTTGTGGTGCCTGGGATAGAACTTCACATGTGCTAGGCAAGTGGTCTACCAATAAGCCACACTTCTACCTCTAGAATAGACTTCAGAACCACACAATTCTATGTTATATTCTTGGTTCCAACAGATAGATGAATAATGAATGTCTTAGATCTTGGATCTCCTTGTCCCTATGGTGAAGATACAATTTCATTGATCCTAGATAGGTGATGAAGGCTCAACAAATTGTAACCCTTTTTCTATATTGTAGTTGCAAAAATATAGCTGCCCAGTGCTATTTGCAAGCAGTATCTTCCAGAGATTTAAATATATACTAAAAAACAAGAAAAGAATTTTCTTTAGTGATGGTGTAGTAAATTTCTTTCTGGCTGATAGAAATTTCTTTGTGAGACAACTTGTGATTACCTTTTTTTCTTTAAATGTATGTCATTTAAGAAACCATAATATGGAAATTTCTGAATTCAGAATATTGCACATTTAAAAAAACAGGCTGAAGCCGGGCGTGGTGGTGCACGCTTTTAATCCCAGCACTCGGGAGGCTGAGGTAGGAGGAGCGTTGTGAGTTCGAGACCGGCTTGGGCTAAAACGCGAGCGAAAGGCCGGCCTGAGCTACACAGTGCGACCCTGCCTCAAAAAACCAGGACCGGGAGTTTGGCTCAGTGACTTAAGCGCCTGTCTGACAGGCGCAAGGTTGTGAGTTCAATCCCCGATGCCGCAAAAAAAAAAAAAAAAAAAAAAAAAAAAAAAAAAAAAAAAAAAAAAAAAAAAAAAAAAAAAAAAAAAAAAAAAAAAAAAAAAAAAAAAAAAAAAAAAAAAAAAAAAAAAAAAAAATTAAAAAACAGGCTGAGAAATTCATAACATGGGCTATTAAAAAAAAAAAAAGGAAGAACATTTGGGAAGCCTCATCTCTTCAAATGGTAGCTTACATCCTATAGAGCAAGTGAATTTCTATTTTACCCACATTTGTACCCAGACTTTCAAATTAGAATGTAGCCACCTATCCCAAAACTGTTTAAATATATTGCATTTTAAATTAGAAAACGTTCTCTTTCAGATACTCCAAACTGACTACATCAAGCTTAATATACTAGGCTAAAACTTACCAGAAAACTTAGTACCCCTCCAAAAAGCCACTTACCTATTATGAAAATGTCATAGTATTAAAATAAATGCCACAAATTCAATATTACAAATACCTTAAAAACCTGAACCATGGGCTAATTATCAAAAAAAAGTTTTTTCCTTGTCTCTCACCAGTTTGTATGAAAGTACTGTAGTTCTAACACAATTAGCTAAATGACCTTAGTATGTATCTTTTTGAGTTATTTTTTGACCTTAAGTGTATGTAAAATCCTTAATCTACTCATTCATACCTTACAGTATATACTCTGTAATAGGCATTTTGCTGCATATACAAAGGTCACAGAGACCAAATGACTGTATCTGGAAAACTTTAACACCTGGTGGAAGAATAAGGTATAAAGGTCCCTTCTTCACAGAGCTGGGAGAAACTGATGCAACTAGAAGCACAGTGAGTAATGCTGCACACTTAAAAGCACCAACTTACTACCAGCTAAAAGCCCTGCTAGCCTACTAGAACCAGCCAGTGGGTGAGGCTCCTGCAGCCTGACCTCTCTACGGAATCTGATGTGCACAGTGACTTAGTAAGGAACAGTAAGATTTCTGGAATTCAGGTGGTGACCTCATATTACCAATTTCCTAGATGATGAAGGCTTCAGAGCCCTACAAACCTCTCAAAGCTCTACAAAAGATAAAAGTAATAAGAATCCAAGATTCTTCTCACTCCAGAAATGCCTGTGACTAGCTGCTGACACCACTCATCCTCAGAACTACCTTTAAGTGAATACAAGCCAGGTCTGAGGCCTGCGAAGAAGGCAGATACACATGACTCTGCACCTCTTTTTCCAAATGATACTCAATTTATACAAAAGTTTTCAGATTCTTCTCTTCTCTTTTTCTGCTTAGCATTCTGGCTGTTTTTACTTTGCACACAGAGATGCCTGTTGTTCTAAGTCCTGCTAATTCTACTTTTCAAAATATTTCTCAAGTCTTTTATAGTTACACCTTTACTTGATATAAAAAAACTGAAGTTGTAATGTCCTTATATCCTGTAATTCTCTTCTCAGTATACTCCCTACTTATGCAAACTCTCATGCCTATACACAGCAGGACACATACAAAGATGTACAAACAGGATGATTAACAGTAAAAAAGGAGTACCCATATAAAATTCATTGGCTAAAAAATAAATTAATTGGCTGAAAAATGTAAATGATTGTGGTTCATTTATAAAATAGAGTATTTATACCAGTGCTTTTCAAACATTTTGGTCCTGGGATCCCTTTACACCCAACAATTATGATACATAGCAAAAATTAAACATAATTTTTTTTGGAGATTTAAGTCATCAAAAAGGATAAACTTGTTAGATAACATTACGAAAAACATATTTCTTAAACAAAAATAATAAAAATATCAGTCTTAAATTTTTAAAATGTCATGTTATTTTTATTCAATTTATTCTATTTTACATTTGGACTGACATTAACATTAACTATGTACTTAGCTTATATGTCTATCTCATTTCATCCTTTTTTTTTTTTTTTGGTATCAGGGATTGAACTCAAACCTCACGCCTGCCAGGCAGGCGCTTAAATCACTGAGCTAAATCCCCAGCCCTCATTTCATCCTTTTAACAGCTCAATGAGGTATTATTATTATTCTCATTATAAAAATTAGGTAAGGGGGCTATACCTGCCTCACAGTCACAAGGTTGTGAGTTCAATTTCCAAGTACAAAAAAAAAAAAAAAAATTTAGTAAAAGACCTAAACAAAGCAAGCTGAATAACCTGCCAAACTAGCAGTTGGTTGTATATTAAGAATTATAATCTAGATGCTATTGTTCACTATACTATGTAATGTTTGATTGTAGTGCTTCCTGCAATTGAGGATTATGCAAATAACTGATGACCTAAAAGTCACTATAGAGACTAAATCTATTAACTTAATAACTGGGAAATCATGCTTAGCGACAGCTGACTTGTATCCCCTAAAAATTCATATGATGAAGTCCTAACCTCCAGAACTTCAAAGTATGAATGTGTTTGGCAATGAGTCTTTAACGAGGTAATAAAGGAAAAATGATGGCCAGGACTGGTGGTGAATGCCTGTAATCCCAGCACTCGAGATGTTGAGGCATGAAAATTGCTGAGAGTTTGAGGCCAGTCCTGGCTGTACAGTGAGTTCAAGGCCAGACTGAATTCTGAACTGGACAGCGAGGGTAGGGGGGTTGGGTGAGGTCATTAGGGTGGGCCCTCATCCAATATGACCGATTTCCTTCTTAGAAAAAATCTGGACACAAAGTGAAAGGCCTAGTAAGGACAGCAAGAAGACATCCATCTACAAGCCAAGGAGAGGGTCTTTAGAAAAAGAAACAACTTGAATTCCCAGCCTTTAGAACGGCAAGAAAATTAATTTCTGTTGTTTAAGCCATTTGGTCTATGGTGCTTTATTATGTCAGCCCCAGCAAATTAATACAGGGGTTCCCTCTTATCTGTAGGGAATATATACCAATACTCTAGTGGATGCCTGAATCCACAGAAGTACCAAACCCTATCTATATTATGTTTTTTCCTATACATACTTATGATAAAGCTTAACTGATAAATTAAGCATAGTAAGAGAATAACAAGTAATAAAATAGGACAATTATAACTATATTGCAATAAAAGTTATATGAATGTGGTATCCAAAATACTGTACTGTATTCACTCATGATATGAAATGATATAAAGCTTATATGATGAGATGAAGTGAGAGGAACGACAGGGCACTGTGATGTAGAGGTAGGCTACTACTGACCTTCTGACTGTGTATACGGAAGATAATCTGCTTCAGGTGATTCTTATCACTAAGCCATGAGAAGCAGGAATAGGTACAGTGTAGATACACCGGACAAGAGTATCATATCTCAGGGAGGACAGAGCAGAACAGCATAATATTGTACCGTGCTACAGAGAACCTATACAATTTCAAACTTTGTAAATTACTTCTGAAATTTTACACTGAATAGTTTGGGACCACAATGGACTTTAGGATACTGAAACCACAAACCAAGAAGCTATAAATAAGGGAGGAATACTGACAGTGAAGAAATCTGCCAAAACTTCATGGGTCACTGGTATGCTTACCTATATGTTGTATGAACAAACACAAATGGAACTCCAAAAAACTTTTCCAAATATTTTTATTTTCAGTATATGTACTTAATGTCAGATGGGCCAGTATTTTGGGGGTCCTTTAACAGTTCAACCATAATTTTAAAATGAACCCTGTACTTAAAAAAAAAATTACTGTCAAATTTTATCTGACTTTCAAGCATACCTTTAAATTTTAATACATCATTTTATAATAAAATGTCATTAACATTAGAATACAATTTTTTTATCAATACTGAATAATTCTCTGGAATTTATCTTTTATAATTTTTACTCTGAGATTAAAATCTAGTGAAAGATTTACACTATAATAGTGGACACTAGTACTTCAGAATCAAAATCAAATGTTACATTAGGGAAATTTAGATTAAATCATTAAAGATAAATTGATGTAATATAAAATTATTTTGAATTGTAATATAAAATTATACAGTTAGGTATAGCCAATTTAGGATTGAAAAATAAAAAAGAATTTTTATATCTCTTACTTGATTTACAAGAATTTAAAAATGATATACCATAAAAAGTAGTGAAATTTTAAAGCTCAGAAGTACACAAAATACTAATAAAAGTATTTAACACTTAATTAAATATCAAACTTTATTACTTAATGAAAGTCTTAAATACTGCTTTAAACTACTTTTTATTAACTGCTTCCAAAAACCTTAACAGGTGTAGGAACAGATTGATAATATCCAAGTAGAGGCTGATAGCAGCTAATACATACTCTTCAGGAGATAATTTATGCATCAGTGAGTGAGTGTCATAAATGATAAATCCACAAAAAAGAAGGGCTCCTCCAGCAGCTAAGAACAACTCCATTGTCTCACTATGAAAAAATATCTACAGGAAAGAGATTGAAGAAATACATTTATAATTGGAGTCATATTAAGAATACTTAAGTTACTGCCACTAACAATCTGTTGCCACAAACATATTTATTAATGGTGCAGTTTCAAATACTTAGGTTTAAAACAGCAAGAGGCAAGCAAGGCAGAGCCAAGTTTGCTTCCGTTTGATGGAAGTATGAATGAATGCCTATCTTCTTTTCTATTAAATTACCTAATTTAACTTTGAAAGCTAGCATTCCAAATACAAATTATTTTAAAACGTATTTCTTTTTCAGAATTAAATGTGCCACTTGGAGGATGGCAGCAGTTACAAGCGTGGGCCTTTTGCTATGTAACTTACCTCACTTGCTCATTCATCTTTCTTGCAGTCAATAAGAATGATAAACAAATGGCCTTTTTTTGTGAGATTATTTTATAGTCATTCTATATACAAATATTCTAGATAATTATAACTGAATGTCTTTTAAAAGTAACTCCTCCAGCTTTTTGAGGTTACTATATTGATATGGCCAGAATTATATTTCAACTTAGCCATTTTAAAGCAACTTACCTTCAAGAATCCTGACAGGCATAAAATCCACAGAACAGCAAACAGCCTATAGAAACAAAATTTTAGTAAGGTAGAATATTCTGTCTTTAAAAAAACAAAAAAATTTGAGCTGGGCGTGGTGGCACATGTCTGTAATCCCAGCACTCAGGAGGCTGAGGCTGGAGTATCATTGTGAGTTTGAGACTAGCCTGGGCTACAAACTTAGCGCATGGCCAGTCTGAACTGCATAAGGAGACCCTGTCTAAAAAAAAAAAAAAAAAAAAAAAAACCTGAAGTAGACCTACTCAATATTTTCTAAAGAAACAAATTCATTTAAATTTTTGCCAAAGAAAAGTGTAAGAATTCACACATGCACAATAAATGTTTACAATATCCCTCCCCCTTTTTTTAAAGTAAGGTACTCTGGTATAGTTTCACAGATGCTGGGAAAAGACGAGTCTCCCAGGTCTGAGATTTAAAAAAAAAAAAAAGTTTATTTCAGCAGTAGCAATAACCAGAGAATCAGTATAGGGTCAAGCTAAGAGGGCCAGTAAGTTGTGTTACACAAGAGGAAACTTGAATTTAGAGAACTGAATCTTTTTTTATAATGGAGAGTGAGCATGTTTGCTCTTTGCTTTAGAGGTAGTTACTGCTAGTGTTCAAGACTATTATAGAAACAGCGATCTGGAACAAGATTGTAGGGGACTGGGCTGTATAAGGGTAAAGTTGTTAAACATAGTGCCCTCTGGATATATTGGAAAGTTCCTGTTTATGGCCTCTAAAGACACGAAAATGCTGCAGCTATGGGCTGCTGAATCGCAAAGGATTCAAGGACAATAAATTGTCAACCTTAGAGATCAAACAGTTCTCTTAATTAGCAAGGTTTACTGCCTTTGTTCTAACTTAAGGCCCTGCTCATTTTGGGGGGTTTTTGCCTCAGATGTGCCCTTCACTTCTTGTACCCCCCAGAATTGTGAAGGAGACAATAAATATTGGCAATCCTGAAAAATCCTTGTTTTAGCTCCAAGAGAATTGATCTTCCTGGATTCCCCAAAAACATACTGTCTCTTATTTAAACCTTTGCTGTAACTTATTTTAGGAGATTGAGAGCTCAGGCCAAGCTCTTGATAAAAGACAGTATGTCATTCACAAGACTTTCAACAATATGAGAACCATAAAAAATAAAGTGTCTCCCAAAAGATGTTAAGACGTTCCTCAAGACTTCTGATAAGACATTAGGATAGGGCTGGGTAGAGAACTTTGGCTATTAATTTAATCCTATTATTTACTATAACTGGACATATAAAGTGCTATCTTTGAGGACTATCACATACTATGGATAATAAGTATTACAGCATACATTTTTTTCTCCTCTACAACAACACATCTGGTAAGCTTAAACTCCCTGGTTAAACATCCCCTCTCCCAGGAATCTAGTATATGGTAAAAGGGTTGTTTATATTCACAGATTCTATTCAGTAAATCCCTGATAAGAACTGGATCCTACAAGTTTTTAGTTTATGACAATATTCTCTATAAATACAGCAATAGTCAAGTAAAGATTTAAAGATTATCTGCCTTCCTAAATTGTTACTTCACTAGCACTTTGACTTATATCTCAACTACTTAAACACCAATGAGAATAAACTTTCTGAGAATATAGCTTGGATAAGAAATGCCATAGGTTTTGCTATTCTGACTTCTCCATCTACAGGACTGGCAAAAACAAAAGTGTATCTTTTCTTCTCTCAATAAAAAGCATAGATTACGCATGCCTTTAATCCCAGCACTCGGGAGGCTGAGGTAGGCGGAGCGTTGTGAGTTCGAGGCCGGCTTGGTCTACAACACGAGCGTAAGGCCGGCCTGAGCTACATAGTGCGACCCTGCCTCGAAAAACCAGGACTGGGAGTTTGGCTCAGCGGCTTACGTGCCTGTCAGGCAGGCGCGAGGTTGTGAGTTCAATCCCCGGTGCCGCAAAAAAAAAAAAAAAAAAAAAAGCATAGATTAAAAAATAACATACAGTGAGGTGCTAGCAAACTGCCCTGACGTGTGGTACTTTCTGACTTCTGTAAATACACCCATCATGGGTTTTCTTAAGCTTTCAACAATTTAACAATTGACTTTCAAGTTTCTTCATGTAAAACTGGTACAAACTGGCTCTAGCATGCCAATGCAAGTTGCCATAGTTACCATACATAGTTCTAAGATTCAATTCCTTTTATGACAAAACAACTACAGGATAGTGAATGTTAATAAATAACAATGGTGCCGCAAAACACATTATGACTATGAGTCAATATATGGAATGCTGCCACTAATGCCTTACATTTAACATGTATTTCTTGAGTACCCACTATACCCTACAAACAGATCTGAATAAATAGTCTATAAGCCTTTTTGAAGAAAACATTTATTTTTTATTTTTTTGGTTGGTACCGGGATTGAACTCACAACCTCACCCACTAAGCCAAATTCCCCGCCCTATTTTTTTCGAGGCAGGATCGCACTATGTAGTGCAGGCTGGCCTTGCTCACGCTGTAGCCCAGGCCAGCCTCAAACTCACAACGCTCCACCTACCTCAGCCTCCCGAGTGCTGGGATTAAAAGTGTGCGCCACCACACCCGGCTATTGAAGAAAACCTTTTTGCTCAGTCTTGGTCTCCTTTTGGCACGTAAGCTCCAGAGCTTTTGACTTGGAGGATTCACAATCATTAGTGCTTTGAAGTTTTTAAAATTTAATAAAGTGCCATTCTTAGGCATAGTCACCAAAAATCATTACTGGAATTTTTCTAGGGAGTGATTAGATGACAATATCTCATGACTGATGACAACAAAAGTAATTCAATGAAGAATCAGGCCCTGTCCATAAGCAGCAGTAAAGTGCTGAAGGGTTTTAGATATGCTGTGATTAAGTTTGCATTTTATAAATATCACTCAGTTGCTTGGTGAATAGATTGGAAATTGGTTAAGATAGAGATAGAAAAGCTGGTTGTAGTAATACAGGTAAGAGATAATTTTGAAAGTGGTCTGCTTCCAGTATTATAGAAACAAGAGTATTCAGAACAATTACCACTCTCACTCCTTACCCCAAAACAACTAAAATGATAGATTAAAAAGAAACAAAACTTTCTCAAAAGCATCACTTATAAGACAGAATATCAAGCCGAAATCTAGGTAAAAACAGAAATCCAAAGGCAATCATGGTACTGCTGCTGGACTTACACAAAGCATACATAACCCGAATGTCAGGGAAATCATACATCGCCTCCCTATCTCTACCCAGAATCTACAAGAAAAGTTACCAATACACAAAGTAAGGGTAAAGGGAGGAACATCTCTGAGAAAATATTACCAGAATCTATCCCTTTACAGATTTGTAATCTCAATTCACAACTCCTGAGGGAAAACATTGCGAGCCGTAAATTTAGTTTTCCCAGATGCCAGGCAGCAGCAAATCCACATAACTATGAAAGAATGGATCTTCAATCTAGGCCTCAAAAAAATACAATGAATAATTTTTAAGGATAGTTACATATTTAGAAAATAAACATATAAGGAAATAAAATACAAGAATTATCAGAAATAGCTGTATAAAGCCTTTAGAAATATTTGGTGTCAGAACTATGTATAATTGTAACATCAGTTGTATCAATAAATGAAAATTTTCCATGAAGAGGCTGAAATATAGAGGAAAATATTTAGCAGGAGTATGAGAGAGATATTGCAATGGACTGGAGGAAGGGAAGCAATTGGAGACTAGGATGGGAACAGCAAGTAGAGCAAGTCTTATCATACACACCACACACAAATATACATATATATATATATATATATATATACACACACACACATATGTATGTATACATCTCCCCAAAAGAAGGAAGAGAAAAAAGAAATTTCCTTTCCCTCAGTCAAACTCCATTCTAATAAAACTAGTTAGGCAGCTTGTACAACTGTATTTTATCCCAATAGAGATTTCTGGTAATTTGAATTACCAGAAAACAAAAGAGAGGGAGGAAGAAAGTTTTGTAAGAGTAGAATTTGTAAATATTTAGTGTTGTAACAGGAAAAGGAACAGAAATTGGTTGGGTAACTGCCAGTAGGAAGCCACTGTGAGTTTAAATTCTGAATTCTCACCACATAAGGGCAACACAATTATTACCCTAATATAAAAAGGATCACCTAATATCTTTATTTGCTTGAAAAAGCAAATAGGTTGTTCTACATACATCAAAAAGCTTTAAATATTCATGCAGACATTTCCAACTTCTAGGCCAATTACCCTGCCACTGCCAAAGATGTGGATATTCTTGGCAACATTTATTCTAAAACAAAGACTGAAATAATTTCACACTGTTGATAAAACATATAAGCCTACATTCTCTGGAAAACTGCTTTTTTTTTTTTTCTTTCTTCTTTTGCTTTTCTTTGTTTGGCATTCATTTTCACTACGAAGGGAAGGAAATGACTCAAAGGTACTTTCCATCTCCTGTTTTTGCTCTGGGAAAGTAGGGTCTGGCCCTCATACACAGAAATGACTTCTGGATGCCCTCCAGTTTAAGAGAGCCAAAACTAACAGTATAGCACTTCCCTCAAAACCACTTATAAAATTAAAAACATCTATTGGATATATCCAAGAACAAATAACTTACCCAGCTCCAAATTTGCTGAAGTCTCTCTTGGATTGTAGAGTATATATAGTCAAACCAAGAAATACTGCAGTAGTCAATATAAAAGCTTGCAGAATAATATACACATCATAGAAGGTAACTGTAAAATTAAAACAATAAAAGTATACATAAACATACTCTACAAAATAGCCGTTAATAAAAATGCACTTAATGGAAATGTTTTATTTTTTCCTGTCCTACTTTCCAATAAAAACAAGATTCCTCATCCAGTCTTGAATATATTGATACAGTAAAATCATACCCATAAACACTATAAACAGGCTCCAAAAATTCATTTACACAAGATAAAGGGGTCACATTACTATGAAGTTAATGAAATGACTATAGAGGTATTACACAGGTAACTAGTTAGGAGTTTTAGGAACATGGTTAGAATGATTCTAGTCATTTCTGTCCCCACTGTGGCTTATCATCATCTTTTATTTTTACTGTTCACTATGGATTACCTGTCAACAGAGATGACTCTGGGTCCTCTAGCTATCTAGGAATTCCTACACAGTAGCAGCAATGTTAGCAATCACCTGGTTAGCTGTGCCCAGTTTATCAGCCCAACTCAAGGGAACTGAGCAAGGGAAATACTATGGCTTTCTGGGGTGGCCTGCCATCTACCTACTCTGCAGACAACAGAAAACAGTCACTAATTGCTTTACATCTAAATCTGCATTATCATGGAGTACATTATTGTGCTGTTTGCTGACTATGTACCAAATTCTCTTCTCTAATTTTAGAATGATCATCCAGATTGACTATGGCTATTGTAATACAATTCCTTAACATTTTAATGAATGCTAAAGTATAACTTCTTTAAAGAAGATTAAGGGCTTTGAACACAAACCATTTAAACAACTTTTAAATTTTCAAGAACTAATCATCCACATTATTTCTCTTCCTAAATTACTGGAATTTCTCTACTTATGACAGGATTAGGAAGGTGAACAGAGAAAAGATAAAACTTAAAAAATCAAATTTGTTTCTTGTTAATAATTTTAGCACACAAGAGGGAAAATATTACAATTAGAGAGGAAACTAATGTTCCCAGATTATCCCACCCCACCCTAATTCCAATAAACCTGATATAAATCTCTCTCCTCTTACCACATGGTGGACACTGGAGAGGGGAAAAAATGACTTTCATAACATTAATAGTAAGTACTATTAATGGGTAGCAACACTAATATGTATAAGCTAATACATATCGATTCTTTCTATGCTGAGAGGTTTCGATTCTACTTATTTTAGTATTTCTTACTATTGATTTGTATTCTGATTCTTTTAAAAAAGTAGTAGACTGCCAAAATACATAGAATCAAGAAAACTGGCATTGAAAGGTTAAAAATAGTAATGACAAAATCAGAAGAGATAAATATATTAACCACAATTATTAACAACTTGCTGCTATTGAGGATAACAGTTAACACTGACCTGTTTGCTACCCAATGTTAACCACTTTGAGACAATCGTAAGTCTTATTAACTTATTGATATTTTTTATTTGAGGTATTGCAAAGGGTAATTCAAATAATTAGAACAGACATCTGGTCCTCAAACACACATTTAATATGAAAGATAGAAACTACTCTTGTGTCTTGTTGTGCCATTACTGAAAAACAAAGGATATAGAAGTAAAGCACACGCAATTCTGAGGGAGCTAATTTTATGTACACAGTTCAAAACACATAGTCTTAATTCACCCAAGATCCCTTTGAATCAGGGAAATGATCAGTTATGGTTGCCTTATTTTTTAAGTAAGCAAACAGAAATGAAATACTGTTTTCCATTTCTTTCATTTTCCTTAAACTTTTCCACTTACTGTAAGCTCAGTTTTACTATGTAAAGTATAAATATTTAACTATTATTTATATTTTAGGCAATCTTTGACCCATGTCACATTTTTTCAATATGACATACCATGATGTTAAAGTTTAATCCCAAATACCTTTTTACCTAAAAGATTTATCCAGAATAAAGTTACTGTTACATATAGAAGCACAATTACGGCTTACCTACAACTGCCACAGTCAGAGCTTCCAAAAGTGTCTACAAAAAAGAATTGAAATTAACTAATGTATGTAAAATTTATACTCTCTCGTGTATATGTTCTAATTTCTAGTAGTTCAAAGTGATCCCCTATGAATCTCATTTTACCTTCAGAGCATCCCTGTCAAGTATATGGGACAGATTAAGCTCACGTAATCAGAAATGAGACCTCAATGTACTAAATGAGTATATTTAAATTCTAATTGTGGTTCCATCAGTCTTTATGCTCTAATCAGACTTTTCATATTTGTAAGAATATGAAGATTATATAGTAGAAAGAAATGAAAATTATATAGTACAAACCACACAGAAAATTCTATTTTCTCATTCTTAATAATTTTAGCCAATTTAATAGTAGAGAAGTATACAACTTCTAGATTGTGCTCTGAGAGCATAAAGTTCCCTCTCTCCACTTTCTCTGTCTTTTCTTTTTTTCTTACTTGGTAACTGGATTCTATCTGATATGATAGTGAGCTATCTTATATCATGCAACACTTTAGGAATACAAGAACCACAGCAGGAGTCTGGGCCCTTGGTAACTTCATTAGTCATTCAGATTCTTGTATGAAAGAGAAATAAACTATCTTGTTTAAGTCATTGTTGTCACTGTTTGACCCATGTCACAAGTAGTTGAACTCACATTGTCCATAAAATATTTGAACTCATGTCCTAAGTAAAAAATTGGGGAAATATTAAGAATTGTCTTCTATCCCTGCTTTCCTCTTAATTATATTATATTTGTCTCATATATTATTCTCTTTGGATTTTACCAACCATCTGATAGACCATTTAACAAAAGCAAAACCAAAAGAACAGAAGCTGTATAACACACTTTGGTAAAAAGTTTTCTCTGTACCCCATCCTACCTGAACCCAACAAAGCCTGGGAACAAAAGCAAAGTGGTATTAGAAATTATAGATAGATGTGACGGGAATAAAGCTCCTTTAATGTCATGGGAGTATTGGGGAAGCTGTAGTAAAAGATGACAGAAATATTCTTTTCTGAGGAATATAATTATACTATATTATTGATACTCATGATATAACTTTAGAAAAGAAACCTCACCTTTTCCCCATTCAAGTACTGGAAGGAGATACGACAATATAAATGGGGGTAAATCTAAGACTAGGTGAATATAACATTATCCCAAATGAATGCCCTCTCTAAAATGCACACACACACACACACATTCCCCTCCCTTTTATTTTGGTACAGAAAGACAAAAAAAAAAAAAAAAATTAGTGTCAGAGGTCACAGACCAATCTGAAGAAATATATTTTATATACTTTCTTACTGGTTAAACTCTACTATGGGTACGATGAATAGGTTTAGCAATAAATGACCATTTTATCTAAAGCATTCGGCTAATGCTTTTCTAGTAAGGCCACCACTGCTGGGCAATAACTGTCCCATAAACTCTTCCCATGTACAACTCAGTCTTTCTTAAAGGAAGTTCTATGAAGATTTGAAGAAAAAATTGACATGACCCTCTTTTTTATGTCTCAGTCTGTTCCCCTGGCACACAGCTGACTGATGTAGCTCAGTGCAAATCTAACCCAAGAACTGGCAACCCAAGTGGCTGACAATCTACAATGTGACCTATACCAAAAAGATTATTTTTCACTCAGGAAACTGAAATCAAGAGAAACAAGTGATGGCAATGGGAGCTACAGCTGAAAGATAGGTATGGAAACTAACAATAGGTCATATAAAATTAAAGATGGAAGAAAGGAAGACAATGTGCATGGACAGTTGTAACATAGAGAAGAGATATAATGGGACAAGAGAAAAGAGACCACAAACTCCTGCCCCGAATTTCCTGCAATAGCATCGTTTCTATGCCCTTCCTGGAGTTCCTCTTTTAAAGATTTGGCAGATTTGGACTGGTGGGTTACCAAGCTCTTATATCCTTTAATAACCTGTCTGTTGTTTGAGATGACTTGGGTTAGGATTGATAAACCTATAAACACAAGAGCTTAACATTTAACAGAATAGTGTCTCTAATAATTGGAATTTCCTAAGTCCTGAGCTTTCCTTTCATCATGTTAACACAACTCATTGTAAGAATTCACAAACTTTCATATGTCCATCAACAGATGAATGGATAAAGAAAATGTGGTATTTATACACAATGGAGTATTACTGTGCCATAAAGAAGTATAAACGAGTCATTTGTAGGAAAATGGGTGTACCTTGAGATCATATTATTACATGAGGCCCCAAATAATATATAAATTAAAGAGCAAAATAAAAGATAGATAATAGGAAACAAGGACATACATCTTTTGCAAAATGAAAGGCAACCAAGCGATAGAGGGAGGAAGGAGGTGGGAGAGCAAAGGTAAGAAAAAAGAATCAAGATCCATTATGTATACATATCAAGCCCCCACAACAAATGTAATCATTACGTACTACAAAAATGTACTAATAAAAATAAAAATTTAAAAAAAAAAAGACTTCACAAAATTTCTTTAATTTGAAGCATTTTAATCTGATCAACAGTGTTCCCATTCTTATTTGACTGCAACTACTCTTGTTATTAGTTTGGAATGTTTGGAAGTAAATTTTCATTTCAGAACCCAAAGTCATATGAGATGATGTAAAAATATGGTAAGCCTTAGCAATCTTACTCAAACTAAGATTTAATTTTTACAGGTAACAGTTGAAGTTTTGATTTTCACAATTATCTCAATAAATGTAAAATCAAGTTCTCCAAGCTGGACAAGGTGGCACATGCCTATAAAACCAGCACTTTGGGAGGCTGAGGCAGGAGGAGCAAAAGTTCAAACCCAGTCGGAGAAACTCAGAGACTTAGTAAGATCCTGTCTCAAAATTTAGAAATATAAAAAGAACTGTGGGTGTAGCTCAGTGCAAAGGCCTTAGATTTAATTCCCAGTACCACCACCACCATCAAAAAAAGAATTTAAATTCTATGAAACTAAGGCTACAGTATAACTCCACCCATCACAGAATATTAGAGGCAGAAATTATCACAGGGATTATCTATCTTAATATTTTCATTTGGCATATAAGAAAAATTAGGTACAGAAAAGCTAAATGCTTTGCTAAAAATCACGTACCAGATGGTCATCTGATTCTAATTCAGCATTTTTTTCCCACTAAATCCTAAGATAAATAGAAACCTCTGTTGAAATTAATGAATCTTTAAAAATTCTAAAAAAAAACTATAAAGTTACAAATAATTTCCTAAAATACTCTAATTTAACAGAAAACTCAATTTTGTTCACCATTCAATTAAATAAATATTTTGAAAAGTCAGGTTCAATGTTAAAAGAATACACATTGTCAAAGTACTCACAAAGCCAAAAAGCAGGTACAGGTTAAGGGGATGCTTATGTCTGTTTAAAGTCAGCGCAAAAATCAAACCCAAAGCTCCAACAGCAAACACCAAAATTAAGGCAGGACTAAAAGACATAATAACAAAACATTTCAAGTTTTAAAATAGCATGATTAATGTTATTCAATTTAATAAAATTTATCTATTTTTTGCATTCATAAAAGTACAAGAAAAAATCTAAAACGATCCATACCAAACAATCAAAAGAAATATTTTTATATCTGGAAAATCTATGGGGTTTGAGGTGTGGAAGATCAGTGGAACAAAGAAAAAAGTCCACAATGATAGCGAGAGATACTACTTCATTACTTCATGAATTTCTGTTATAGTTGAGTAATGTTTATAATTACTGTAATACTAACTAAAATACAATAAATAAAAGATATTAAACAATAAACAGATTTTACACATGACCACTTTTTTAGGGTATTTACCATATGACCGTACTTTAAATTATTTAAACCCAAATAATGAACTAATAGCTTAAGACTCTTCTTTGGTAAGGGAGGGAAGATAGAAATTCTTTACTTCTAAGAAAATACTCTTTATTTTCCCTCTCCTTTAATATAAAGATACCATATTATTTTTTAGCCACAGAAATAATTATGTTGAAAAATCTTTATTAAGGATGGATCAACAGGAGCCCTTCTGGAAACTTCTCAGTGAAATCATCCTTCTCATCAAACAAAACTAAAATAAACACATATTTATTAGACAATTTTTTTTTAGCACTTTTGTAGGTTTTGGGGTCAGGGTAAATAGTCCAATATAGTACAAAAAAATAATTAAGACTTAAATTGCATGCAGTAAAAATTCTTAATATTCTTTCAGGAGATAGGGGCTTAATACTAAGAAGCTATAAACTAAACAGAGGTAAAACACCCTGTTATGGAATATTTTCCTTTATCAAAAACAAAACTAATTTAATTTATAGGAGTTACATATGTGTCCTTTCAATTATATGCAGTGAATGTCTGAAAATTGTTAAGAATCATCTCATTATCTTACCTTTCATGGACAAATGTTCGTATAGACTCAAAGTACAAGAACACTGTAGAGGTTACTGTAGTTAAGAGAACTTGCAGAGATAGGATACTGTAGACTTTTCGGAGAAAGGCTAAAAGAGAAAAATATTACATTTGACTATTTGTTTAAGTATTTTTATCATAGAACTACATGGTCAAATTCTTTCTTGGAAAAATTAAATTATAGGAATTCTTTCTTAAATCTTAATCTAAATAATGGAATCTATAAAACTAGGGAGGAAATGCCTGATTCCCCAAAATTCATTAAGTTTAAAAATTAAGTAAATGGGACAGATTGTAAATGTTTTCATCAAAATAAAAAGAAAGTAACAAATGCTTCATACAACAGTACAAAAGATTAAAAACGAACATTTTTTATAAAATGGCTCTATCTTGGATCTGAAAAGCAGAAATAAAAAGCATATAATTAGATACAAATTTTTAGCCTTAATTTCCACAGTAGTAAAAATGTTTTCCCCAAATGAAACATTCTTAAAAGGCAAATAAAATATAAACTTTATTTACAGTACCTATCCCTCTAGTTTCTATACAGTAGGAAATTCTGTTATTATCAACACCTATAAAATCAACTCCAAATCCTAAGAATTTAAAAATGATCTGAAAAATCCACCTTAGAGAAAGCATTTACCCAGCCTTGCAGTTTTGGAGTTTTCAGCCTAGGACCAATGGCCCTGTTGTGTGGGCCGCCTCTGCGGAAAGGCAGCATACATCATGACAGAAGCAGCTGGTGGAGCAAACATACTCACTTCATGGTCTGGCAGTGAAGAGCCAGGAGGGCGTCTAAGTCCCAAAGCCCTTTGAGGCAAGCCCTCAGAGACTTAAGGCCCCATTTCTAAAGGCGCTACTACTTCCCAGTAGCACCACCCTGAGGAGAAACCCTTTAACACATAGGCCTTTCGGGAATATTCAACTCAGCCCATCTCTAGTGATATCTACTTGTATTACTATCTATTACACAGTAGAGGGACTAAGGCTAATTAGAAGGAATACTTCATGATAGCTAGAAGAGAGGATTTTGAATGTTATCACTACAAACAGGTGCAGGGTACACTAATTAATTAGAATTAATCATTATACAATGTATATATATAAGTATCACATGTATATATATAAGTATCACACTGTGTCCCATATGTAAAATTATTATGTAAAAATTAAAAATAGAACTTAAAATACTATAATCTCTGCTACTGGGGAGGCTGAAGCAGGAGGATCACACTTTTCTTTCACACCTTTAGCTAACTACATACTAACCAATCACCTTTCAAGGTTTAGCCTTTCTTGGTACCCCAATATGAATTAGATGGTTCTCCTTCATGTTCCCAGGGGATTCTCATCACTTTATAACTAATAAAGCTACTTGTCCTTTACCCCCATTAGACTACGAAGCATAAAAGTTCGCTAGTAATAGAGAGTAATTCATTCATTCCCATATTCCTGGTGTCTAAAAGATAAAGACTAGCAAAGAATTAAACATGTGAATTATCCTCAGTTGTGCTATGCAGAGTAAACCATTATTAACACCTAAATGTAATTATTCCAGTCTTTTATTACATGTATACTTGTGGTCAAACATATACAAATAAACATTAGGCCTTTTGGTACACACTGTCCCAGAGGAAGATGTGATGGTGTGTGAGATTTCCATGACTGGGTCAAAAAAGGTACCGCAGCTTCCTCCTTGCTCTTGTGGCCTGCTTGACCTGGGAAAGGCCAGCTCCAGGGCCATGAGTCACTCTAGGGGCCACACAAAAAGGCCTGTGTGGGAAGCCACTGAGGCTTCCTGTCAGCAAGCATGTGAATAATTTCCAGAAGCAGATCCTCCATGCCAGGCAAGTGTTAAAATGACTGCAACCTAGTCAACAATGAAATCTCATCAGAGATCCTGAGTCAGAACCACCTCCCTAAGCCACTCCCAAATTCCTTGACCCTCAGAAAATATGACATAATAAATATTTGTAGTTTTAAGTTACTAAATTTTGAGGTAATTGTTACAAAGTAGTTGATAGCTAGCATACCTGGCTGGCTTCTTCTCACGTAAAAAAAAAATTAGGGAGCATCAGAAAATGAGGGAAACTTTGAATACACAATACAAAAAAGATTTAGAATACATGAAACAGATTCAAAGAGATACCCAGGAAATTAAAAACTTCAATGAAAGCTGCCAAAACCACTTCAAAGAAACTGAAGATAGACTTTCAAACCTTGAAGACCGGTTTGCAGCTCGTTATTGTAAAAGCAAAGATCTCTTAAAAATAACGAGGAACCTGGAAGTAACAATTCAACGGCTGCCAGAAGACACAAAGAAACATAACTTAAGAGTCAAAGGTGTGAGTGAAAAAGCAGGGGTTAACACAAATGACATTAAAAGTCTATTTACAGAAATAATATCAGAAAACTTCCCAAGCATGGGAAAAGGAAGTGACATTCAGATAAGTGAAGCATATAGAAGAACTCCAGCTAGCCATAACCAAAATAAATCTACACCCAGACATACAATAATCAAGATCCCAGAAATTCAACACAAGAACAGATTAAAAGCTGTTAGAGAAAAGAAACAGGTCACCTATAAAGGAAAACCCATTAGAATCATGACAGATTTCTCAACACAAACCATCAGGTCAAGAAGAGCTTCCCAATGGCAGGAAAATAGCGTGACAGAGACAAGGCAGTGCATGTTGGCCTTAACCATTAACGTAGATGGCCTCAATTCACCAATAAAAAGAAACACAGGCAGAGTGGATCCAGAGACAGGATCCACCAATATGCTTTATACAAGAAACATTTAACTCGAAAGGGGGTTCATAGACTGAAAGTCAAAGGAGAGAAAACAATGCTCTATGTGACAGGGAACCAGAAAGAAGTGGGGGTAGTTTGCCCATTAGCTGCAGAGTGCACAAGAAAGACATGGCATTTTTATACAAGGGAAAGCTACTCAGCTATAAAGAAAGATAACCTTGAGGCTCTTGTAGGTAAGTGGATACAATTCAAGATCATGTTCATGGATGAAATGATCCAGTTACATGGGTGAACAGCATGTTGTCTCCCTAGTATAAAAACTAAAGGAGTTAGTAGGATTCAAAATACACAATACATACTGTGAAAGCAAAAGGGGAGGAAGTGTCTGAAAAGGGAAGACAGTGACCATTGTTAATCTATTATCGTGATTTGAATCTCATATTGTTTGCATTGTTCTGTTTAGTTTGGTTTTATTCTGTTTCGGTTTGTCTAATTTTATTATATTTGATGGCATGCACAGCTATTTCAAAGATAACGAAATACATTATGGTAGCCATTATTGATTTCCTATTACCTTGTTTTGAAGGCCTGTATTGCTTTCATCATTCTGTTTTAAGTGGTTTTATTCTATTTAGAGTTGCTTGATTGTATTATGTCTGATGATATAGGCAACTACTTAGAAGCTAGCAAGAGGCATTATGGTAACCACTATTGTTTTATTATTGTTTTGAAGTCCTGTATTGCTTCCATTGTTTTATTAGTTTTATTCTGTACTATTTCATTTGATTTTATTATGCCTGATGGTATGGGCAGTTATTATGAAGAAGAGGATTATGGTAGCCATTATTGATTTCCTTTTTTCTTTTTTTGAAATCATGTACCATGTTCACTGTTTTGTTCTGATTGACTGTATTCTGTTTTATGTTGGTTTTATTCTCCTCAAAATTAAAAAAAAAACATTGAGCAAACTATGGCTCTCTGGCCAAATCCAGCCCGCTACGAGCTTTATTATTATTATTATTAATTTTATTATTATAATTTATTATTAATTTATTATTATTATTAATTTTTCTAAGTTTTCTTGGGACCTAGTCACACTTACCATTTATCTATCTTCTACAACCACTTTGGAACAGTTGTAGCAAGGTTCTAGAACTGGAACAGAGAACATATAGCCCACAAAGCTAAAAATATTTATTACGTGGGCCTTGTAGAAAATGTGTATCACCCCTAATTGATGAGATCGCCAAAGATTAAAAAGTTTGATGATACTCAGTATGGGTGAAGGTACTGAAGAATCAACAGGTGCAATCTCTTTGGGTAGCAATCAATGATAGCAATCCACTTTATGATGTGCTTATCTTTTCTTCCTACAATTACACTTCTAAAAATGCATCCTATAACAGTCTTGGATAAATTACAAAGACATGGTAGGATGCTCTCTAAGCACCGTTTGAAGGAATAAAAAGAAAGCTAACAACTATCATGTGGAGATAGTTAGATATGGTAATCACATGCCATGAAAGACCACAACAATTTAAAATAATACAATAAAGTTATGTGTATTGATATTTTTTAATGTAAGATATAAGTGAAAATACAAAGTTGCATTACAAGTATGTGCATAATATGATCCTATGGATTGTAAGTTATAGTCTTGAACCTATGAAATAATAGTACCTTTATTTTTAAAAAATACACATATGAGGGAGGGGAGAGGAAGAGAAAGTAAAAAGATGTGTTCTGTACATGTACCGACTCCTTACGATGAGTGTAATCATGTGCTACAAAGATGTAGTAATAAAATTTTTAAAAATAAATTAAAATCTTAAAAAACACAAAAATACATATATCATACTGCTGAAATAGACAAAAAACTATTGCATATTACATATATATTACAGTATAAGAGTTAAATAAACTAGTTTACCACTATAAAAGTGCTTTAGGTAGATTATATCCAGCAATTCATTCTCACATAGCTTTTCTATAGCTTTATATTTGTTGTTTTCCACCAATGAACCTCAATTACATACCTGTATAGTATTCTAAAAGTAGCTCTGAGAAAATATACATATCACAAGCAGTTAGTTTGCTTTTCTTAAAAAATAAAACATTTTCCAGATTACTTTCCATTTCAAATTTCTATCAAAATATGGGTCTGCTCCCATACAATTCCCTGGACTATGCTCACTACCAAAACTTGCACTGCTCAAAGTATGAGTTACCTCTCAGCTAACCAACATTTAAAATATAGAGACATAAAATGAGCTGATAATGATACTCGAATTGAAAGGAGATTTGGCAAATTTCTGCCAGAAAAATGCAGTAGAGTAGGTAGATCTGTGGCAGTGACAGCAAACCATCCTCCAGGCATCACCTATCACATAGGATCCAGAATAAATTCTTCAGGTTATGTTCTTAGGACACAAAAAATTAAATACAACAACTTGTTTGAAAAGAAACAAAGGATTGGAATTTAAATCTATTTGATCAAATTTATACCATCTATAAAAGAAAAATAATAGACTGACCATGATGTGTATGAGTGGTATCTAACACACAATGGCGATGGTATATTGTAATTTACCAGTACAATGCAAATGTTAAAATGCTAAGAACACTGAATTACATTGTGCTTGTTTATATCATCAATCTAGCAAGGTTCCAAATAATCTCTTTAGTTATCAATATCAAAAAACTAGAGATATATTTTAATTTATTAAATTTTAAAAAATGGAGCATTTTTTGATTAACCTCTTAATTAGTAAAGAACCAATGAAGATGGGACTCCCTTATTTAATACAATATAGTCAGCTTATTTACCAGTCCAATTACCAGGGCTCCTAAATAAAGTGTATCTGATAATTACTTGCAGTGAACAAATGTTTATTGAGTATGTATTTGATATTACAGTCAGCAGCACTACAGTAACATACAGCATAAGACTAATTCTTTTTCATTAAAAATAGTCTACACAGCTGGATGTGATGGTTCATATTTGTAATCCTAGCACTCTTGGAGGTTAACGCAGGAGGGTGCCAAGGTTAAAGTAACTTAGAAACTCACTTAGAAACAGTACTTAATGACTTTTGTAGGCTCAGGACTATCATTTATAAGCCATAGGATCATATTATGCACATACTTATTCTTCCTTTCAAGACCCTATCTCAAAACAAAAAAAAAATCTTTTTAAGGACTGGGAATGTGTGAAGGCTCTGGGCTCATCCTGAGTATCACAAACAATATAAAACAAAACAAAACAAGTCCATATATACAGACCAGTGGAAAGAAGGGTTCATTTGTGCACTGGTAAACCTAGTTTTTATTCTTAGCATTCTTGCAAAGAACTATGTTGTAAAACCAGGCAAGTTGCTTTCAAAATATAAGTTTACATACTGTGTCTTATCTGAGGAATTGTAATTCTAGAGAAAACAACAGTACAATTCTTACAGATTTTTTTAAAAGTATAATACCAAAATGCCAGGATTAGTACTTCTAGGATAAGTTAGAGAAGCTTCAATGTAGAAAATAACTGACACTTAAAACTACTGCTATATCACAGCAATTATGACAAATACAGAATCTAAGGATTAGAATGGAAAAGTACTTTGCCTCTTTACATAACTGTCAACCAGGGCTATGTTTAATTTTTAGATCTTTAAATTAGGGCTGTTTCTATGACACTGTAATAATTCTTGGACAATATTTTAAAAGGCTTTTTAACACTATGACCAGGCATGTCACTTCCACATTCCCATCCCTCATCACAGATTTCCTCTCCTTACTCTCACCCCCTAGATTCTCTTCACCTGGCCAAACCCAGTCCTCCAATGGGATTCCACTTCTTGAAGTTTTCCTAGAATACTTTAATTCATACATGCTCACTTTCTTCCACAAACTCCCTCCCCTCATCTCAAACTTGGCACTTTAGAATTTAATAAACCTGCCATCACAAATCAGTTGCCTACAAGAAGAGGTTACTCAAAAATATTTTATTAAATGCACACTAAAGATTCAAATATTTCCTTAATGGCAGTTCCAAGGCCTCTTTAATGAGTATTTTCTATTTAAAAACTCAACACCACTTCTATAGAAATTTAACTTCTGAAAACTTGCAAATCATGTATTTGTAAAAGGGTAACAACCTAGGCTGTATAAAAAAAAGCTACAATTCAATAAAATCACAAAATAACCTGATTTTAAAATGAACAAGAGGGTTGAGCATGGTGGCACACATCTGTAATCCCAGCACTCGGGAGGCTGAGGCAAGAGGATTGCTGTGAGTTCCAAGTCAGTTTGGCCTCCATACTGAACTACATAGTGAGATTTTGTCTCAAAATAAATAAATAAACAATGACAAGAGAATGAGAAGACAAACTACAACTGAAAGGATATATTTGCAAAAGAATATAAAAAAAAGACTGTCAAATTATATAAATTGTTCTTAAAATTCAAGAATAAGTAAACCGTTTTATTAAAATATGGGCATATGACTTAAACAGACACCACTAAATATACAGATGGGAAATAAACATGAACAGACGGTCAACATCTTAAGTCATTAGAAAAGTGCAAATTAAAGCAACCACAAGATACAATCACAGTCATTAAAATGGCCAAAATCCAAAACATAACACCAAATCCTGGTAAGATGAAGAACAAGAACCTTCACTCATTGCTGACAGGAATGGAAACTGGAATACACTTTGGTGGTTTCCCACAAAACTGAGCATACTTTTACCATATGACCCAGGAACTGAGTGCCTTGATATTTAGCTGAATGAGCAGGAAAGGTCTGTACACACAAAAGTCTGCACATAGATGTTTACAAAATAGTTCTGTCAATATTATCAAAACTTAGTAACAGCCAGGATGTCCTTCCGTAGGTGAATGAACTGTGGTGCATTCAGACAATGGAATGTTTTTTAGTATTAAAAGGAAATGAAAAGACATGTAGGAAATCTTAAATATGTATCATAGTACTAAGTGAAATAATTCAACATGAAAAAGCTACATATTGTATGTTTGCAACTATATGGCATTCTGGAAAAGGGAAAACTAGAGACAATAAAAAGACCAGTGGTTGCCAGTGTTCAGCTACGAGGGAAACAGTATTCAGGCACAGTATTTTTAGGGCAGTGAAACAATTCTGTATGATACTATTAAGGTGCACAGATGTCATTATACATTTGCCAGAACTCATAAAATATACCACACTGAGAGAGAACCCTAATGCAAACTATGGACTTCAGTAACCTGACTACAAATGTACAAATTCAGTTATATGACAACTCTACATCTTCTGCTTAGTTTTGCTCTTAACCTAGAATTGCCTTTTAAAAGTCTATTTTAAAAAATTAATTGAAGGACTTGAACAACATTTTTCCAAAGAATATACACAAATGGTGAAAAAGCATATTTTTAAAATTCATAAAAAAAAAAAGAAAAGTAAAATTCATGACATCACTAATCATTAGGGAAATATAAATCAAAACTGAAATGAGACATCATTTCATACTCAGTTGGCTGGCTATTTTCATACACAGAAAATAGGGTGTGTTGGCAAGGGTGTGAAAAATCAGAACAATTGTACACTGTTGCCAAAAATGTAAAATGGAACAACAGTATAACAATTCCTTAAAATATTAAAAATAAAATTACCATACAATCCAGCAATTCCATTTCTGGGTATATATATTATAAAGAAGTAAAGTGGGCTCTTGAAGAGATAACTACACACCAATATTTAAAATAGCATTATTCACAATTGCCAAGAGGTAGAAGCCACATTAATGTCTATCAATGAATGAACTGAATGAACGGATAAACAAAAGTCGGTCTATACATATGCAATGTAGCATTACTCAACCCTAAAGAATGAAACTCAGGAACATTCTACAACATGAAGTCACCTTTAGGACATTATGCTAATTGAAATAATTCAGTTACAAAAGACGAGACAAATACTGTATAGTTCCACTTTATGAAGCCTTTTTTTTTTAAGAGACAAGGTGCATAAATTGCACTGGGCTGGGTTGGAACTTGCCTGCCTCAGTATCTCAGTGTTGGGATCACAGGCATTTACCGCTGTGCCTGGTCTACATGAGGTATTTAATGCAGTCCACTTCACAAACAGAAAGCAGAATGAAGGTTGCTAGAGGAAGGTGGGAAGAGAGAATGGGGAGTTGTTTAATGCATATATAGTTTCACTTCTACAAGAAGAAAAACCTCTGGAGATTGGGTGCAAAGTAATGTGAAGGTATTTAACACTACTAAATTTCAAAATGGTTAAGATGGTAAATTTCATGTTACGTATTTTTTTAAAACAATTCAATTGTTTTTAAAAGTCCGCTCATTTGCCAAAATAATTTCAAAATTCAAATTCCGAAGCATAGATGCTAGGTACCAAGATACTTAATGCATCAAAACTACCTTCACACTTCCTTTTTCAGAAGCAGTTCTGGCTCCCAGAGAAAGTTAAAAACCTAGGGCAGTGTCTGCGATCAAATGGCTGAACTAGACCAGACACCGAGCATTTTAAATGCAAACTAACGTCTGTCCGCTGGATACTGTAATAGCAACTTTCAACTGACGTGGCATTTTGACTGATTTAGGAAGCTTTTATTTCCAACAACTTCCTGAATAACACTCGAACATAAGTTAAGCTCTATGCCCTGCAGAAGAAAATAATGAACAAGACAGGTGAATTCTTTATCCCTGACCAAGTTTAGTCTGGCACATGAGACAGGCAAGCAAAGAAAATCTTGCAGCGCGTTTGCACCCTTTAAAGCAAACACATCGAGTAAGCAACTGAGTTCCGGTGTACGTCGCAGAGATCAGAGTAAACTTATTTTCATCGGAAAAAGGAACCCTTCGTTTCTTTCAATTCAAAGACGAGACATTAAGCTGCCGAAGCTTTCGCGTGACCCATTCTCCACCGAAGACTCCAGTTGGGGTTCCTGAGCTCACAGCTCCAGAGCACCGAGCTCCTGGCCCCGGGGACCCGACGTGCCCTCCGCGCCCAGAGGACAGGCGCGGGCCTCTGGATGCGGCAACTGGGGGCGCCCGGGAAACAAGCGGCCCGGCCACGTACCCATTCGGATGTGGAGGCTAGCAGAGGCCACGCAGCTGCCGTAGTTGAAGTCATCTTCGATCGAGGAGCGAGGATAGCGGGGGTCAGGATCTGCCATCTCGGCTACCCGCACAAACCCAGGCCGGGCCTGCGGGACCCCACGGATCACAACCGACTTCAACCTTTGTTCCACTTCCGGGACGAGGCGCTCCAGACAGAACTAGCCGAGCTCCCGCCTTGAGGCGAGCCCCGAGCTGATCGATTATTTTTCCTCAAACTTCCACATGGGTTTGAGGAAGAGGAGGTTGTTTCGAGTATACTGGGCTATATTCCAGCGTCGTCTGAAGGGAAAATTTTTTCGGATTTTCTTCAAAAAGTTTTGTAAGTTCTCTCCCTTGGAGAGTTGGTAAAAGTGATGGGAGAGATGAATTTAACCACTCATTCAACCAGAGAAGAGTGATGTAAGTAGACTCCCAAGGAACAACTTCTGCAAAGACAGGGCAAAACTCAGTTGGTGAAGAGGACAGGTGGGAAAGAATGAGACTGGAAAAATAATGACCAGACCACTTTTATGTGCCAAATGTAGAATACTTCGAAAAAGCTATGATCAAAGGCAAGGAAAGAAGGATAGTGTTGTATTAAAGTAAAAAAGGTGGCAAATACAATGGATTAGAGTTAATATTTATAAAATTCCAGATGGATTGTGCATCTAAGTGGGAATGGCAAAACAATAAATTTAAAGAAACTTATATAAAAGAATGAATATAATTTGGAAAAAGACAAAATTTTCTAAAATTAGATTCAAAATATTTAACCTGAAAAGAAAAGACTGACAAACTAAATGATATTAAAATTGAGAACTTCTAGTAATCGAAATACATTGTAAGAGAGTGAAAAGCAATCTAAAGAGTAAGGAAAGATATTTGCTACACATATAATCTACATAAGGCTCCTGTTGAGAGTATAAAAACTGTTTTAAAAAAAAAACAGACTTAAAAAAAATGAAACGAAATAAAACCCCAAACAACTCACAGGAAGTCAGTAGAAAAATGGACAAAAAACTGGAATAAGTGACCTACACACACACGCACACACACAACCGAATAGTAATAAATGTATGGAAAAGATGCTTTTTTCATTGATGATCAAAGAAATGCAGATTAATGCCAAAATGAAATATTTCTAAAATACCAAATTACTAAAATGAAGACACTGACAATGTCAAGTGTTTGCAAGACTGGGGATTAACCGGAACTCTAACCAGCACCGCTTCATAAGGAAGTGACCTGCACAAGGCACCCTCACTCAGAAGGACCTTGTACTTTATTTAATGTTCAGTTGTTGCTGTTTTGAAATTCTTAATAAATTTGCCTTTGAACATTTATTTGGTAAGTGAAGTCTGAAAGGACACTGATAGAATGAACATGAGTAGAAAAGGTAGGCGTTTTATGGATGTCCACTGTTTCCAACCAACTATTTGCATTTTGACATTCAGGATGCCCTGTGAACACAGAATTCTAAGTGATCTACAACTGAAGAAAGCTAAACTGGAATCAAAGTATGTCGTATATATGACTCAATATAGAAGAGAGTTAGGAAGGTGCTGACAGCACAAGAAGCCACTCTCCTTACCAATCCAGAACTTGTTCTGAATGCAGAAAGAAAGCAATGATATTCTAAAAACATGGGAGACTAAGAAATTTTATCACATCCTTTTCACTTGTGTTACTTTCCTGTACTAGCCAAGTATTTACATTAAAAAATGACAATGTATAAAGGGAAAAATAGTTTCTTTTCTTTTCAGTTAGTCCTAGTTAAAAAAAATAAATACTGAGATATTGTTATGATGTTTACATATCAAGAAATGAAGTAATAGTTGAGTTAGTTTTGAGAAGCTTTTCCACAGTTCTTGTAAGACTGAAATACACATGTGGATAAACAATGAGATAAAAATAGGGTAACTTTGGTGATTACACATAAATCGAAGTTTCTTTATATTTGTGTTTAAAGCTGGCACTGTACAATATAAAGATCAATGGTAAAATTTGTACCTGCAATTTTTAATTTTTACTTAATTTATAATTTTAAATTGCAAGTAAAAAATCATAGCAAGTGAAGATATTGCAAAATAAAAGGCTTTATAATTTAGTACTTCAATGGGTTTTTTTGGTTTTGAACCACAATTCTCATTTTTTCTTTTTCCTTTTTTCTTCTTCATCGTCTTCTTTTTCTTTTCTTTCTTTCTCTCTTTCTTTCTTTCTTTCTTTCTTTCTTTTTTTTTTTGTAGCAGGGATCGAACTCACAACCTCGTGCTTAATAGACAAGCACTTGAGCTGCTGAGCTAAATCCCTGGCCCTCATATTTTTATTTTGCACTGCTCCCCACAAATTGTGTGACTGGTCCTGATAGTGGGAGTGTAAAATGGAGCAACCCCAATGGAAAATTGTTCAACAGTATTTACTAAAATTGAACAGGAAAAGGACTTGGGCAAAAGCTATTCAGTTACAAAATCAGACAGTAGAAGTCAGTGGTAAATAGACAAAAATTAATATAGCAGCATACCCTGAACTGAAAAATGCCATCGAATGTTTAAGAAAGAAAATAGTCAAGTGGTATGAACCTTAACAGAATAAGAAGAAATTATTTTCTACACTTGAATATTTTATACTCACAGATACCATACATGTGAACTATAGTAAGTTTGGAAACAAGAAAAGCACAAGTAAGAAACTAAAGTCAAGGGCCGGGAGTTTGGCTCAGTGCCTTAAGCGCCTTCCCTGGCAGGCATGAGGTTGTGAGTTCAATCCCCGGTGCCGCAAAAAAAAAAAAAAAAAAAGAAACTAAAGTCACAAATAATCCTTTTTATCTGCCCAAAAAGGACAATTGTTAAAATTTTAGTATATATCATATGAAATAGAGATTTTAGGAAAAATGTTTTTGAGATATTTAGTGGGAAGAGGTTGAATCATAGAACAATATAAACCTACTATTCATATATACATAAATCTAATGTTTACAAACAGTATATATGTGCATATATATATATGCACATATTTTGTATATATGCACTCACACATATAGAACTGGGGAATCATAGGTACATGTCACTTTCATGAGATCATTTTGATGGAAACCCAAGAAACTATTCAGCCTTTACTTTTTAAAATTACCCAAGTAATGTGTACTTCAAATGTCTTCACCAGCTTCTAGATCTGTAGCTGTATTAATCAGTGGTTTGCAAGAGAACAGATTTAATGCCGGACACAGAAATTTACAAGACTGTCTTACAATATTTGACCACAGAGTCAAATATGGAAGAGGGCAAAAGATCTCTCTGGGCACTAGAGATATGAAGGACCCAGTTAAGAGCCTGGATCCCAAGGCTAGGACTCCACAATGGAAACTCCAGTGCTAGAGGCTGGAGAATCTGCACCAAAAGGCTGAAGCATCTACACTGAAGCCAGGAAATGATGCTCAAGGTGAAGACCAGAGCTCCCCAGAAGTGAAGAGCCATCATCCCCAGCAATGGTGAGGAGGACCTGAGCTCCTCTGAAGAGGAGAGGGAACATTGAGCATCGGAGTTTTTATTAGGAAAATCAGCCACAACAAAGCTTCTGCATGAAATCCTCCCTTCCTGGTCTCCTTTTATAGGGTCTTCCAAGCCCAGAACCCAGCTGACTCAATTCAGCTGGGCATTACCATTCAAATGGGTAATTTATTAACCACCACAGTCCCTTGTTCCTGAACCCCATTGCACGTATAACCCCAGGCTAAGGTTCAGAGATGGGTTGAGGCTCATAGATGGAACAGGTATGTTACCTTCATTCTGAAATTTGCTTTCAAACCTAGAAAATATCTTAGGTCTCTTAAACCCAGGTGTACTTTTATCCCCAGGATGTTTTCTAGATTTCTGAGGCTTTGGTGACTGCTTAGCTGGATTTTGATCACTGATAACTACTGTGTGTCTACATCACTGTCCCCATAACCTTCAGGGTTTCCATAGCATCTCCATTTTTAAATTTTTCCCCACTCGCTTGTCTGTCTCTAGCTAAGATGGAATCACTTTCTCCTAGTATCCAGAATGTTGAGCAGTTTAGAGAGGATCCTATGGCAAAGAGCTAGATTACACAGTGAAACCATTTGTGGTTGAACAAAATCCCTTTCTTTGCCAGAAAATTGGCAGTGTGTGGGTAGGGTGGAGAGCAAGGATCTGGGGCTGCATGAATTCTAGGGCAGGATCATATGCATCTAGAATTTCAGACTCTTCCTGATTATGCTGCTGTAATCATTCTCTACCAGCATTTATTTTTCTCTCAGGGAGCCAATTGCCTCTCTGCAGTATCAGTTTCTATAACTACATCATGTATATATATTTGAACTATAGTTTGGTCCAGTTTAGTTTCCTTCCCCATATGCTTTATAAATGATGCTCAGTAAATTAAGGAGCATTTCTAAATGCTTGCCAGTATGTTACCTATGATGCATTTGGCTGTAAATAGCAAGATTCCTGGCTTAAAAACTGAATAACAAGGGAATTTAACCCATATAATTTTAAGTCCATAAGTTTTAGGCTTCAGGCACAGAATTAATGAGCTGCTCAATGACCTTTTCAAAGACTTAGTTCCAGGACTATTACCAGAGTTCATTTCCTTCTAATATCAACTTCAGTGTGTTTGCAGAATGGGTATCAGAGATGGTCAGATCTGCTACCTGCTCCTATTCAGATTCACACACATGCACATACAGAGAGAGTGAGAGAGAGAGAGAGAGAGAGAGAGAGAGAGAGATCAAAATGAGATTTGGTTCTCCCAAACTATGTATTATGGGACCAACTCAGTCACATCTCTGCTCAAATATGGGTGCAAAGATTACTTCAATTTTCAATTTGAAATCAAAATAGACCTTAGATATGTGAGAAGAGTATACTGGCCAAACAAATAGTAAGTACAAAAGCTCTAATGTAGATTCTCTCTGGTGTGTTGAAGGACCAGCTGGCACACTGTGACCAAAGCAGAATGAATAAGAAAATGAGTTCAGAGCATAAAAAAGCAGAATGGTAGGAAAAAGGAGACTGCAAATCGCATAAAAAAATTTTGGGTTTTGTTGACTGAAATTGGAAGCCATTGCTTACTTGTGAACAGAGGCGTGTCATTATTAAAAGGGTCAACCCACTGCAGTATTGGGAAAGGCCTGTAGGAAGCAAGAATGGAAGCTACTTTTAGGAGGCTACTATGATAATCTACAAAAGGAGCTCAAACCAGACAGCAGCAGTGGAGGTGAGGAAAAGTGGACAGATTGCAGAAAAATTATGTTATGAAGAAATAGAAGAGTATATGATGAGTCTACATGTTTTGGAACTGAAAATATAAAGTTGCTGTTAATCTAGATGGAAAGAATTTGGGAAGAGTAGGTTCAAGAGGCATGATCAAAGGTTCAATCTTGGATATGAGCTTGGAGTTTAAGAAAGAAGTCTGGGATATGTATATAAATTTGGCATTTTTTTGGAATACAAATGATATTTAAAGCCTTGAAATGGACTGAGATCACCAAGTTGGTGTACACAGAGGACCATGGATTAAACTTTGGGATAGTCCAGTGTTAAAAACTTAAGGGAGAAGAGAAGGAATCACAGAGGAATCTGAGTAGTAAAGTCAAATGAAGAAAGGGCCCAACAAGAAGAGTGCTAAAGCATGTTAAACAAACAAACAAACAAAACTACCAATAGATCAAGTAAGACAAAGACTAAAACTTAACTTCAGTATTTTAGTTGTAATGATGAGGACATGGGTGACCCAGAAGAGAGCATTATTAGTGGAGCAAGGTGGGAGGGGCTGCTCAAAAAAGAACAGGTTTAAGAAGCAAAACACAAGTGAAGAAACTTTGGAGATGGTGAGAATATACAACTTTATTCCAAAAAGGAACAAAGAAATAGAGGTGGTGGATAGAAGTGGGAAGTGATATCAAAGAGTTTTGTTTTTCAAGGTGGAAGAAATAACATCATATTTGTATTCTAAAGGAATTGAGTCAATAAAGAGTAAATAATAGATAATATAGTCCAGATGAGGGAAAATAACTTCCTGTGTTGTCTTTTTCCAGGGAATAGGGGATAGGAGTTAGTGTGCAAGTGAGAAGTTTAGCTGTGGATAGGAGGCTAGATAATTCAGGGGGAGGAAGTGTACATTACTTTAGTACAGTTGTTAGTAGGTAGGTGGATGTGGTAGTGAGAGTCAATAGAAATTTTTTCTTTCTGTTCATTATTCTCAGTAAATATTCTCAGGACATTAGGTGAGCACGAGGATAAGGGAGAAAGTGATAGAAATCGAGGAGAAAAAAGAAAGCATAAAATAATTCTGAGAGACTAGAAGAATAAGTGGACTAAAGTTGCATAGTATTATTGCCCAGCAGCATAAAAAGAGTCTTGGCTTTGATTCAAAATGAATGTAATTAGCAAGATCTAGCCAGGTGCGGTAGCGCATGCCCTTAATGCCAGCACTCGGGAGGCTGAGGTAGGAGGAGCCTTGTGAGTTTGAGGCGGGTTTGGGCTACAACTCAAGGGCAAGGCCATAGTTTGACCCTGCCTCAAAAAACTAGGGCCAGGAGTTTGGCTCAGTGGCTTAAGTGCCTGTCTGGCAGGCATGAGATTGTGGGTTTGATCCCTGGTGCTGAGAAAAAAAAACAAAAAAAACCAAGATCTAAGGAGTTTTGGTGTTTTTGGTTTTTTTTGTTGTTTTTTTTTTTAATAGCTACATTCAGGTGAGTGGGTGCAGAATCAAAACTTGGAAAACTGGATTCAATCAAGATGATATATCTGCCATGAGAGTTCCATGAAGTGAGAGGTGAACAAGGGAATAGAGAACATATACAAATGGTGATTATAATAATAAAAGGAGTAATGTGAAGAAATAAAGGAGGTGAGGTGAGAGAAGAGGTAGCAAGATACTGAATTAGATAACCTGGTGAAGGGAAAGTGCTCTTTGAGTCAGAGTACTGGAGGGAATGTGTTAGAAGGAAAGGCGGGTGTGGTCAGAGCATGTATTCAAGAAATATAAATAATGGGTAAGAGTCAATTACTGACAATGACAAGTCCTACGGAGTTATTATCAGAGTTAGAACTTCAAATAGGGAAGAAGAGGAATGTAAGATCACAGCAAAAAAGAGTAAAAAATAAAGTCTAGAGTATGGGATGAGAAGATCATCATCTGTTCTATGTATGTGATGGTTAAGCTTGATTGAGGCCGCCCAAAAGATTAGTAAAGCATACTTCTGGGTGTGTCTGGATGAGTCATTGAGGCATGATCTTGGATACTACATTTGGTACCTTGCTTCTTTCTTTTTGACACTGTTCCCCTGAGCTAGTTCCTTGCACTCATGAACTGAGCATCTTTCTCTACCATTCCCTTCTGTCACACTGGATCTGGCCAATCATGGACTCAATGTTCTGAGCCAATCCATGAGCTAAATTAAACCTCTCCTCTAAATTACAGGTGTTAGGTATTGGGTCCTAGTAACAGAAAAACTGACTAATACAGAAAAGTAGTAACAGCGAAGTTGGGATGTTGTTATCCTTATACCTGATCACGTGGTTTAGAAGCCTTTGGAGGTGGTTTGTGGGAGAAAGGTTTGGAGATCGGGGCTAAAGAAATCTTAGAATGCTCTACGAACAGCCTGATGAGTGATTCTGGCAGAAGACAGAACATCAGAATGCTCGTAGGAATGTGGACAGCAAAGACCAGACTCAGGAGTTTTCAGTTGGGAACAAGTGTTCCTTTGGGAATTGGACTAGATGTCATGTGGATTATCCTGTGGCAAAAAAAAAAACAAAAAAAAAACTGTCTATATTTTACTTATGTCCTGAGACTTTATAGGAGACTAATTTAAAGGTAGTAGATTAATTAATGTGGTAAAGAAAATTTCAAGGCAGCACATTGTTCAGGCTGTGGTATGAGTATTGCTGATTGCTCTTAGATTTATAGTGAAAATCAGGGGCAAAAAGCAGAGTAGAAAAATTTGGAAAATTTTACACTTTGGCCTAGAGGGGCTGAGGTTTCTGAAGAGATCAGTGCCATTAAAAGAGAACTAAGTACAAGAAGAAAGATGCCCAAAGAGCATCTCACAAATCCAAAAGACCCCACCCATCATAGCCTTGAGGGTGCAAAGATACAAATTTTTCATTTGGCAAGAGAGCCTCCAGGCTCCCTGCTCAAGAAGGGGCACCTAGGGAATTGGTCCCTCAAAATTCCTTTTATTTTTGTTCAGCCATCCAGGCACTCAGGCTCCTGCTGCTATAGTCCAAGGGGTCCTGGCTTCTCCCACCTTAGTAGACAACTTTGGTGATATCTTTGTGATACTGGTTTTTCACGCATACTGAATGCTAGAGTTGTGGAATCATGAGGCTTCCACCCAGATTTCAAAAGAAAGCATGGAAGGTCAAGCAAGGATCCCCTGAGAGGGCAGTGTGTGAAGCTGTGAGAATGAAATCAAAGGTGCAGTGGGCACTCTAGGAAGTTAGAGATTCCAGAAACATGGAATATCTGCCGAGCAAAGCTGAGTACAGCCGGGCCAAGAGAGACGCCACGGGACCTCAAACCAGAAAGATTATAAAGATGAGGCTAAGTGCTCTGGAGCTCACATATTATAACCATGTACTCTGGATACTGGATATAAAGCTACAGGGCCAAATGTTTGTCCTGTTAGATTTTGGTCATATTTTTGTCCAAATTCTTTTTATCCCCCCATTCTTCCCTTTTGGAATGTATTGCTTACCCTGTAACATTGTACTTTCGGATTATATAACTTGCTTTTTATTTTTTTCACAGAGGTTGATAGCTGAGTTTGCCTTGAGTTTCTGAAGAAACTTCTATGAGTACATGCAGTACATGATGTTTATATTCATTTTAGGGAAGGGATACATGTACTTAACATACCTTGATTCTTTATTTCCTTTTCCGTCTCCACTTACCTCCCTCTTCCCATCACTAAATCCTCTTTTCCTATGTTCATTATTGCTATTTCAGCATTTTTTTAACCTTATGTTTGTAACATATGATTACATTCATTCTGAGTAGTTGGTACATGTACATGATACATCTTAAATCTGTTTGTTTTCCCTTCCTTCCCCCTTCCCTTATCCTTGGGCTCTTGGTCACCTTCCCATTTGGAAAAGATCTGTCTCCCTGTGTCATTTTCAGAAGAGACTTTTTAAAAAATGCTGCAACTATTTTTGGAGAAGGGATAATTGCACTTTTGGTTGCATGCAAGATAGTTGTATCATGTTAAGCAGGATTATTAGCTTATTGTATTGATTT
>RJWM01015319.1:0-48134 GCA_004363535.1 Dasyprocta punctata
TTTCAGCCCATCATGTTCAGAGGTGAAGTCCGTCTGAACGTGGAAGAGAAGAAGACCCGTGCTGCCAGGGAAGGGGACCGTCGGGACAACCGCCTGCGGGGACCCGGAGGCCCTCGAGGGGGGCTGGGCGGGGGCATGAGAGGCCCTCCCCGCGGAGGAATGGTGCAGAAGCCCGGCTTCGGGGTCGGGAGGGGCGTTGCTCCCAGGCAGTGAAGCGCCCCGGGACCTCCGCCCGCCGGAAGCCCAGCCCCTGCAGAACGGTGAATCCTTCAGCCATCCTTCGGGTCTGGGAGTGCGACCCCAGTCTCTTAGAAACTGCTTCAGTTTGTACAATTTTACTTCTTTTGTGTTAATGGTGTGTGCTCCCTCCCTTTGCCTCTTTCTCTTGGCCTTTCAGTCCTTTCTTCCAATTTTGTGGAATGATATTTTAGGAGTAACAGATTTTTAAAGAAGAAAAAAAAAAAGAAGACTGAATTTCCTTGCTTACTTTGCATATACAGACTGGATTTTTTTTTTAAACAGCCATTTCCCCAAAGGAATGTGTCACTTATTACTGACATTTGGTATGTTTCATTCATTGGAATATTTCTTACTTATTTTTTACGTGTTTCAAAAGCCTGTGAGAAGTACAGGATTTGATAAACATTTTGGAGGCAGGAAAAATCCAACTCGTTTGTTCTTGGAGTCATGACTATCTTCTGATGTTGAAAAATGGTCATATGGGAAATTTGAAAAACTTGATTCTCACTGATATGGTTAAAAACTGAATAAAAGGTGTTAATAGAACTTTTCTTTTGATATTGATCATAAAACAGTTCTAAAACCTACTGTTTTTACCATTGAAATTTAAATTGTAAGATAGGTTTTGAATGTCTAGAATGCAATTGATAGGCTTTTCTTGAACTGTTAGATTTTTTTGAAGTAGAATTTTTTCATTTGTATTTGTTAAAAAAACAAAAAAGAAAAAAATACCCCTAAATCCGAATAACAACCAGAGCAAAACTGTTGTGCCTTCTATTTATCTTTGATTCCACTCTTGGCGATTGTTTAAAGAAAAATAAATCTAGATTTGTTTATTAGGTTCCGAGATACGAAGAATTGTAGACTCCCTCTTTTTTCACCTTGTATGACTTCTGTTAAGATTTGTTATGCCTTATTCTAAATTGAGTCTCAAACTGGAATGCCTTTGAGGACAGATGTTTGGAGGTTCTTTGACCCAAATAGCTGAGCATTTGTATTACGTTTTATTTTGGTATCTATTAGAGATTCCTAATCATAGTCCCTAAGAAAGAATGTGACTTTAACATTGAACCTACTGATGTGTTCAAGTGTCTGCAGTTTTTTTTTCTTTAAATCATAGCCATATGGTAAATTTCCTATTTTGTTATGGTTCTCTTTTACTGATGGGCATGCAGTGGGTGTTTCTTGGAAATGGCCAATTTTTATTAAAATATTTCTGGAAGAAAATTTAATCTGGCAATATAGACTAATAATACTCCTTTTACATAGTTATGTTACTTGTTGAGTGCTGTGTGTGAGGTGGGTGAAGGTTTCATTTACATGTGTGAAACAAACTTTTGTATGGGAACTTGTCATTACTAATCCAGGGGCAACCAGGTTGGTTGAATTTAACTATTTGCTTATTAACAGTGTTCAACGTGAGGACAACGTGAGGATAGCGTGTGAATAGCAGTAGGAATGTTTTGTTCTGCTGTTAGTGAGAAACCGTAGGCTTGCTGTGAAAGGATTAGCTAAAACTAAAATGAAGTGTAACGTATCAGTTGGGGCCCAGTACCTTCAATATATGAATATTGGTAGCATCTCCTTCACAGAAAGAAAACTTAAGTAACTCTAGTCACATGGCTACGTTTTGGGTCAGTTTGAGTAACTCGTGACCATTTCATTCGGCCCAGGCCAGTGATAATTGGAAGAATTTCAGTTTGTGTATCTGTAGCTTATATTAAGCTTGTGGTAAAATGAAAAATGTTAGCCTGTGTGTGTGTGTTAATGTTAATGATTAAACCCAGGGCCTTTGCACTGAGCTTTTTCCCCAGCCACTTGTACTTTTTTGTTTGGAGGTAGGCTCTTGCTATGTGGCTAAGTGGCTCAGGCTGGGCTTGAACTTGATCTTCCTGCCTCAGCCTCCCAGAGTGCTAGGATTTCAGATGGGCGCCAGTACCATCAGGACACCTGGCTGTGGGTTACTTTTCAAAAAAAAACCTTCAAGGTCATACATTAGAATTTGGAAATTATTTTTGTCAGTTGAATGCTCAGTTGATTTTTTTTTTTTTTTCTTCTCAGTTTGTTTAAAAAACATTTATCCTAATGAGAGGTTTAAGGGCACTCCCAAGGTGTGGTGTTAAACCACATCCTGGAGGACATTTGCAGGTTTGAAATTTGGGGGGCTGTGAGGGTAGGATGCCACCTGTGATTCGCACGGGATGGGGACCAGGCATCCCAGATGGCGTGTGGAAGGGAAGCAGCCCCGCCTAGGACCCTGTACTCTTGCGGGCGGTGGTGCATGCAGTGGCTTAGGGAGCTGGTTGATGGGGGACTTAGATGATGAGGGGATGTCAGTCTCTCTTAGGAATTCCTGTGACTTCTGCTCTGAGAACATCTCCCTTCCTGTGACTTGCACAAAACTGTAAGTGTGTGTGTGTGCGTGCGCACGTTCGCATGTGTTTAACGAGAGGGGCAGCTGTCTGCAGGGAGTCAGCACATCATCTCAGAAACACGTTTCCTCCGTAACTGCAAGTCCTCGGCATTGGTTCAGTTGTGGGGTTTTGGGTACTATTAGACCTGAGAGGTGGGGTTTGACTTTGTGCTCAGTACTGAGTCCTAGTACCCTTGTTTACGTGACTGCATATAGGATGAGTAGAGCGCTTAGGGAGGCACGCATCCACACAGCTAGGAAACGGAAGTTCAGTGAGTTAGGATGACATTTCCTGTAAGAACAACAGATCATCACATTCAGTGTTTTCCCATTTCAAAGTGTAGGTGCTCACCCATAGCATTGTAGTACTTCTTTGCTCTTCAGCTTCAGACCCTTGACCCATGAGTGTTTTAACTAGATCAGCTTAGTTTGGTACAGTGGATCTCAAGTCTTTTAAGATTATTGAAAATAAATAGGTCTTGGCCTACCAAAAATATTTTTGCTTTCCATATGAGGTTGACTGAGCCCTTGCTTAGGAGCAGTGAAAAGGTTAATTCAAAATAATGACTCAACTCAGGTTAAGTCAGTGACTGCCACAGCCTTAGTTCAGCTGCACTTGAGAAAACCATTCTCAGGCCAACCGTGTGGGTTATAATGATGTTACCCCTAAAATACCAGGTGGAAGAAAGGGCATCAGAACAGTTACAGAACCAGGCCTTGAAGTCATCCGTATAGCAAAGAACAGATTGTCCTTCCAAATCATCGCTTTTCCTTTAGAACCACAGCATCTACCTTTTTAGCAAGTAGGCTATTCCTTTTTTTTTTTTTTCTCTTTTTTCTCTTTTTTCTCTTTTTTTCCCCTTCAGACAGTGTCTCACTCTATAGCCCAGGCTGGCCCGGACTCCTTCCCCTCTCTCCTGCCTCAGCCAGGTGCTGGTATTACCAGCGTGCATCACTAGGTCTGGCTGGAGGAGGATATCCCATAATAACATTACTGTTGTAGAGTGACTTCAGTCTGGAGGATACTCAGAACAAGTTTAGCATTGCTGGTCTTCATTTTCTTGAGAGCAAGTAAGATTACTGAATTTGTATTTTACAGTAGGTCTCCTTTAGATGTTTGTAAAACCTATATGGTAGCAGTAGTTTCTTCTTAAAATTGTTTTCTTAATCTGGTTTACATTTAGTACAAATTAGAGATTTGGTTGTGGGTGATCACAGTATTTTATTATAAGTCAGGTGAGTTTGAAGTTTTGTTTGATACTTTTGTTTTGGTACCTGGGATCGAACTCATAACCTCGCGCTTGCCAGGCAGGTGCTTATGCCGCTGAGCTAAATCCCTGGCCCTTGTTTGATACTTAATAACTACTATCCCTGGATAATTTTCTGTGTAAACTTTCTTTTTGGAAAACCCTTTTGAAATTAGTGATTTAGTGGAGAAGGGTTGCACTTTATGGAAAACAGGATAGAATCTCTGAAGTTTAGATTTGTAGACAATGATTTGTGCTGAGTGAATTAGTTCTTTAAATAGTTTCATTTGTCGTATCTACTGATCTGTTTCATTTTTGTGCTATTTAAAAGAATCTGCAGAATTACATGCAGATGAGAAAATTGACTTTCTTAGTTCAGCATTTTTTAACTTTGTGAAGAGGGAATTTCAATATTTATTTGAATATGGGGTTTTAGCTGACTGCCAAATGTACCAGAAGTAGGTAGTGGACAGAGAACGTTCCACAGTGTTGTAGAAATATTTAGGCAAACTGTAGGATTTGGGTAGGTTAGAGCTGCTAGTCCACCAGTGGCCGTGTGACACTAGACGACAACTAAGTTAAATTGTTCTGATTTTAGGAAGCCTTTGGGTTTCTTTAAAAACTACCTTTGGGGTTTGTATTTGTTCACTGTGACGCTGAGGTTTGGGGACCATTGGTAGGCTTGTGGACTCTTGATGATGATAAAGGAGAAGTGGCAGCACATAGGCGAGAGAAACTTTCTTGGTACCAGAAATTGAACTCAGTGACCTCACACTTGCCAGGCAGGCACGGTGTTGCTGAGCTATATCCCTGGTCCTCTATCCATGTTCTTAGTGTATGTAGCTCAGGGTACTGTGAAGTTTCATGTGATAGCCGCAGAATATGCTCCGAATGAGTAAACTTGACTAGAAGTCACCTAAACCCCATAATTAGTTTCAGTTTTGATATCCTTTTTGTGTTTTGGCTTAGAATCGAGGTTCATTTTTTCAAGATTAATTTGGCTTGTTTTGAGAATTTAGGAGTCTTTTTTCCTCTCCACTTTGTAACTTGAACCTAGTAGGTTTTTTTTTTAGGTCCGTGTAAATAAGAATAATACTGAGAAACAGTTCTACCTGAAACGCGTTATAAACCATTGATTTGGCCAACTACAGAAATCCATACATGTTTAGTACTTTGAAATATGTCCCAGATTTGTAAGGGGTATGCTACGTGTGACTTAGGGTTTTCCCCTTCTCTTTTCCCCTTTTCTAAAGTAAATTAAAAATGTTTGCCAAACATTCATGATTGAAATACTGAAGTAATTTTCAGGAAGCCACCTGTGGGATATTTGCCTATATTTTTGGTAGTAATTACAGGAAAGAGTATATCCTGTTTAACATGGACAGAAACAGTTGTAACTAATGCAATGGAAGCCAGTTTGGTTACTAGTTCTCTCTAAGCTTTGATGTCACCTTTTTGACTTTGGGATCTGTTTACATTTGAAAATTTTGTATTGAAGATTGTATATACACTGATTGTGTCCTTTTATTGGAGACATTATACCAAGAAGCAAGCCTAAGGACGTAGCGGGGAAGACATTTATTTTCCCTTTAACATTTGGTGCACATTAAAATGAGTAGCTATATAGAACATTTCAAAAAATAAATTCATGTATAGATAGACCTGACTTTTTAAAAGATTGGGGGTGGAGGTAGAATTTAGCTGAAAGAATAGGAGTTTGTGATTTATGTGGAAAAAAATGTACTTTTGAGAAAAATCAGGATATTTCCTTAAGGTTTTCCTTCCCCTTCTGATTATTACCACAATGGACGGAAGAGACTCCTGGAATTTTGCAGTCATGGATGGCGAATGCTGGAAGGGAGTCAGAGGTGGTTTGCATAACCCTCGCTTTACAAGAGTCCCAGCTCTGCACACAGAGGAAATGTGGAGCCGGCCAGGTTCGTCCCCTGTAGGAAGGCCAGAGCTGCTAGAGATCAGGATGTGGCAGAGACGGGCAGGCACCCCATTTTTAATGTTTCTCCCGTTGATTCTCTCATTTCGTTTCCCTACCCAGGTTTTCTCTGTTTCCTTAGGACTGTCTTAATGCCCAGCTCTATCAGGGCTTGTTGTCTAAGGACCGGAACTTGTGCTCCCCTCAGGGATGGGTTTACTACTAGCTCTCAGAAGGCTATTGAGTATCCTGATGTTTTAATAGCTGAAACTCAGCTGTAATTTTCTCCTGAACACTGCAGCGTTTTGTATTCTGTACATCGTGGTGCTTTTCCACCTCGTTATAACTGTAAGCTCCTAGGGGGCAGCAATTTGGTCTTAGATGTGTACCTTTTTTAGTGCCTGGCAGCGCCAAGTACGAATGCAGGTCCTAGTATTCCTTTCCAGGTATCTCTCTCGTTCTTCATGGAAATGATGCTCCAGCATGCTCGACCACTGGCGGTCCCTCAGTAAGGCTGCCCTCGCTGATTCCATGGACTCAAGTGCCTTCTCTTCCCTGAAGATACACTTGTGTGTGCACCCCGCTTCCCAGTCTCTTCATCATCCAAGTCGGCTTTTTAAAGATTGCGTTCAAGAGCTGTTTGCATCCTGAGAGATTTGCAGCAGGAATAGGGAATCCCTTTGGGGGACTAGTGTGCCCAGATTTGAAATGAACACCTTCATTCTCATCTACTTCCATCTTGTCCTTCCTGTTCAACGTTCTGTCCCTGGAGCACTTTATGCCTTTCTCATACTTCATAACTTACCCCGTCAGCCTAGAGTTAGAATTCTGTTGTCTATTTAACTGTTTTGTTAGACTGTAAGTTCCTAGAGAACAAGGATGGGGTAGGGGTTAATCCCTGCTTTCTACCAGAAGATGCAGCTACTCACCTTGGAGTCCCTAAATGATAGCTGAGTCGAGTAATGTAATTTTCTCTTTTTATTCATACATGGGAAGCATACCTGGAGAAGGTTTTGAATTCAATAAACTTGAGAGGCACTGTGACATCTCAGTGGAGGAAATTGATGGGAAAGTTTTGAGAGTGGCCCACAGGAGGACGAAGTCACTGGCCGTTCTTCATTCTTCCGTCCGTGGCCTGGGTACTTAGCCATTTCTTTGTACTATATGTAGCAGGTCCCCAGCACTTTGCTTTCATGCAGAGTGATTTTCATCGTTTCACAATCTCGTTGCTTCGATTGCTCTTTGAGTTCCTAATGTCACCCATGCAACAAGTGCAGCCGCCTGCTTCCCTTTTTGCTACTGTCTACACCCAGTTTCCAGCTGCATCTTGTCATTTTACCTCAACAGCCTTTCACTTCTTTTTCCTCTGTACGTAATTGGAATAGTTTTTGGCTTCATAGTCCCTCTTATTCCAGCCTATTTTCTACACTGTTAGATTCATCTCACTGAGAATGCACCCCTGACCGTGTAGCCTGCCCCCCGCCCGCCCGTGCTCCGCCTCCCGTTAGACTGTAAGCTCTTTATGGGCAGGATCTGTGTGTGTCATCTTTGTTATCCCCTGTAGCACCTACCAATAAATATTTCTTGAATGAACAAGCGAATTCTCATTTCTCAACATAAAACCTTGTCTAAAATGAAACGTTTTACCGGTTATACGTTAGGTTTCTCTCTTCTCATATACAAGGCCAGCCAAACAGTAAAGAGTTAACCGCAAAAAATTTCAGAAAATTTTAATTTTTTTCCATTGGAATTAGCATGGATGTGGGTATGTGGATGGTACAATAAATATACTTTTATATACATGTATCACAGAAATTTTACATTCCATCTTCAAAAGGCAGAAAAATTTTTTTTACAAGCCAAAAAAAATAACTGCCATAACTTTTATGACGTCATGCAACAAGGAAGGGTAAAAGGGCAAAGGGAATTGATTGTTCAAGGTTGAGTGTCCAGTGAGAAGTAAAAATGTTACATTAAGGAAGCGATTGATTGCTTAACACGCTGCTTAAGGTGATAGCCAAACATCCTTAACCGCACGCAGTATTAAGGCCATACCAAGTTTGTACGTATCTACAAAGAAATTTCCATATAAAAGACTCACATTTGCTTCTGGGAAAGGATGAGGAACTTAGTAATTCTTACCCAATTTATCAAGCAAATTAATTGAGATGCCTCCAGGCTATGACTTAGAAACCTGCTCTTTGGCATGCTGTCAAGAGTGGCTGCTGTGTTGGTGTGTGACTTTTCTGGCCTCACATGGAAGTGGGAATTATTTTTTTTTTGGTACCAGGGATCAAACTCATCAACCTCGCACCTGCCACTGAACTAAATCCCCAGCCCTATTTTTTGAGATGGTCTCACTATGTAGTTCAGGCTGGCCTTGAACTCACTTTGTAGCCCAGGCTGGTCTTGAACTCATAAGGATCCTGCTGCCTCAGCCTCCCCAGTGGTGGGATTAAAGGCATGTGCCACCACACTCGGCTAGGAATCATTTGAATCTCCTCCGTTACGGGTGATCAAACACTTCATAGCATAGGGTAATCGCAGTTTTTCATCTCCTCCCCAAACTTGGAAATCACAGAATTGTAACTTGTAGGTATTTTGCCTATAACACTTTGCAGCCATCTGCAATATCATTGTGTGGGGTTAAAAGAACTTCAGTTGGAGAGTATACTACCAGTGAAACAGTGTTAGATTTCACGAAGCATTGCCTAATTGTCGAAAGCATCCTGACTTCTATCCCTTGTGTATCTTGACGCATTTAAATTGGCAGCTACCTTTGCTGGGAGAAAGGGGAGGGGACGTGCCTTCTGCTGAAATATCAAACCAGGGGAATTTTAAGACAAAAGGGTAGTTTTGTGCAAGTACCAAAGTGGGTGACGAGGGAAATATGAAGGGTAAGTCCTTTGGAGAAGACTTCCGGTTATGCGGAAGTCATTGGCTTTGGCAAGGTTTGGGGGAGAGGTTGCACACTGGTTGCAGAAACTGGCTCATCTTAGGTGAGCTAGTGCCTCCTGAGTTACTGTGTCTGAGATAAATTAGGTAAATAGCTCTCCCTGTGGCTGACTTCCAGCAGTGTTTTTTACATTGTTACAGCTCACTTTGGAATGTTTTAGATCAATGTATTTTAATTCGTGATTCAGAAGCACTGTATTTCGTGTTCAAAATGAGCAATGCCAGCGTTCCAGTCACGAACCTCCCTTCAAAGGACACCGGCTCCGTGCACTTCAGGCATGGCGTCTGTTCTGGTTACAGTAATTCTAGCCAGTGGCTCTGTGCTGGTGCTAATCCAGACAATGAGAACAGCTTTGGGCAGTGCCAGGAGGCTTATAGAGTAGTAAGAACTGTTGTCTTGGGTCACTTTGTAATTCACTGTGCCCATTTCAAATTTGTAACAGCGGAAGACATCTGTTTTGTCTAATTTTTCACTTGGAGACCACTGAGGTCCCTGCTATGTTTGGTTTTCGAAGATGGAGGCTGTTAAACTATTTTATAGACTTTAGAGAACAGTGTACTGTGTGGTTTGTATGATATGCGCAAGAATCAACATGAAGTAGGCATTTTAACCAATATACAAAGTAGCAGGATAGGCCCTTTGGAGATTCCCTCATCTCATTTTAACTTTGTTAGTGTTGAAAATACTACATTGACTTAAGTATTGAAGGATCGAACCCTTCAAAATGAAGTAGCATGAATTTAAAGTGCTTTGAAATGCCTCATGGGAACATCCACCTCTTTCTGCTGCTTTGCCATCATTCAGGCTAAATTGGTGTGTGGAGCATGGTACACTTGCAATGAGGTAGAATATGTCTAAAGTGGAAAAGGTTGAGTTTACCAAACTGCTTACTTGATATGTAAGCACCAGTCTTTAAAAAGATTTGTGGGCAATCTTCTATTTACTAGCTAGGTAATATCTTTCCCCAAAATACTCTAATTTTGTTGAAGGAAGGTAACTTATGGAAGAAACTTCATTTTACATATTTTCACTAGCATTGACATATAAAAGTCAGTTATACTTCTGCCTTTATTTTTTTCATTCATATATATGTATAAAAATATATATATAGAGAGAGAGACGCTGTGTAGATTGGGAGAAATAACTTTAGGTTTTCTTTGAATCTGAGGGTAAAAGGACAGGCTGGACTCTACTTTTCCTCTAGGTCTGCTCTGTGTAACAAAAGGTAGTGTTTGGCCCACAAGCTCCCCTTTAGGAATACCTTCATTGTACTAAGTATGGGCCTGGTAAGAAGTACTGGTAGGATTAGTTTTCAGAATTACGTAGATCAGTGAGCTCAGTCATGACTACTATAGCCTGCCTCCTTTCTAGTGCCTACTTAGCACGAGCTAGATTGATGTACTCGATGGGTTTAACTGATGCCCCTGAAGTGACTTTCTAATGGGTACCATATAGACTTCAGAGATAAGGGAAAAGGTAAGTTCTTCCAAAATCAGTCCAGGAGAATCTGAACTGCATAGAGGTATCTTGCCCACCACACCCTGCATTAGGAAAGGCCCGAAAAGAAGACAGAATGAACTGGTCTGCATTCTCTAGTCAAAGCACTGACCTTTTATTCTTCATTTAAGTATGCTGTGTCTAGTTCCAAAGCTTTCTTTCTAAACATGCCTCCCATTCATTACACTTTAGCCGGATGTATACTCGCTATGCCTTGTACGTACCTTTATTATTTACCTCCATATTCTGTTCATGCGGTCATTTCTTCCTGCAATCCCCTGACCCCTGCTGTCAGAAGTTATCTGTCTTTAAGTGACTACTCGGGTGACGTTGCAACATCCTATTTTCTGCCCTCTCCGTGGCCCCTTCTTTCCACTCTGACTTCCTGCATCCCGTGTTAGTAGTTAGCAGGTAGTTCTGTTGTCCCCTGTACTGTAGGAAAAAGAGCTCTATCTCTGAAAAATCACTCAAAGTCCCCTAACAGTTACTGAGATGCACTGACCAGAGTTGGAGTCACTAACCAGCGTCCCGAGGGCCCCTCTCCTACCAGCGTCTGAGCTGTGCTGGAGGGTCCTGTGCCGGCCTCTGCAGGAGCTAACACACGGCCAGGGTCACTCCTGTCACTTCTGTCCTTTCCGGCCGAAGACCAAATTTCTGGGTGCAGCTGAAGGAGGCCAGGTGGAAAGCAGTCAGCAGCCGTGGAGGCTTCGGCCCATGTACAGAGTGGGTGGCCAGTCCGTCCACGTGGGTTGACTGAGTGGACAGGCAGTCCCGGAGCAGGAGTCCCCGGGGAAGGGCAGGACATCTGTTTCCCGGGGGAGGGACACGCTGATGGGGAGGATTTCGTTCATACATCGTCCTTGTGAGCCCATTTCTCCACATCCTTCCTAGACTTGAATGGGACTAAAGAGCCTTTAGAGACGCCTCCTTCCCTGGACCGCTGGCGAGGCCACCACTTTTGGTACTGTTTCAGTGACATTGCATAGGAAGAGAAAAATCCTTTTTACTTGATCCCCTGCTTGGTGGAAGTGACTGGGAAACTGCCCACTAGGAGTTAAACTAACTCTTAAAAGGTGAGTGAGACCACAGTTCTATCCAGAAAGTAAACTATGGAAAGTAATTTGTTTGAAATTTGAGCTTGTATAGCCCATGCTCCACGAACCCTTGGAGCCGTGACTGGCTTCCTCTGAACTCATCTCTGCCTCCGCTGCCGTTTCCATGTTTCTGGCTTTCGTCTCGCGGCACTGGATCTCCAGGTCTGTGTCAGGAAGAGCACAGCTTTGGGTCCTGTGCCCAGTGCTATTTGTAGTAGGGTCTTTATCCTGAGTGAATGCAGAAAAGGATTCTAGGTTTGGAGAAGGCTTCCAGACAACAAGGTCTGGTCTCTACCCTTGATTCTGGTCAAATTCAAGGTTTTCAGGTGGGTTTTTTTTTTGTTTTTGTTTTTTGAGATAGGTTCTCACTGTATCTCAGGCTGGCCTTGAACTCATGGCGATCCTCTTGCCTCAGCCTCCCGAGTGCTGGGATTACAGTTATCTTTCTCATCAAGAGACAGGTGTTCTCAGGACCCTCCAGGTGCTACCTCGTCCCACCTGCCTGGTTGCTTATTCCTCAGACTCCTCTGCTCACAGTTCTATAGCCAGAAGGTGGCCCCATCTCAGCCTCCCGTCTTCTGGGCATCACAGACAGGATTAATGGGTTCTCAGCCTTTCAAAGGGGACTGAGAGGTTTATATTGTTTATGACCATATTTTGAGAGGACAAAATGTTACTGGAGACTGAACACAGGACCTCTGTGCTGAGCTACATCCTTAGCCCATTTTTATTGTTATTTTGAGATGGAATTTTGCTAAATTGCTAAGCCTGGGCTTGAATTTGGGGTCCTCCTGCCTCAGCCTCCCAGTGTGCTGAGATTACAGGTTGTGACATCAGGTCTAGCTTATTTGGTTCTTGATCAAGAAGATACTGATTTTTAGTCTAGTAAAGGTAGTATTCATTGGTATTTGACAGAATGCTACATTACATTTTTGTATATTGGATATACAAGATATATTTTTGTAATTAGGCCAAGGAATTTTTACTTTTTCTTTTGGTAAGAGGGTCTCCCTACATAGTTCACGCTGGCCTCAAACTCAGAGCAATCCACATGCCTCGGCCTCCCAAGTTCTGGGATTAAAGGTGTGCACCACCATGCCCAGCTTAAGCATCTATACTTTTTATCAGCTATTAAATGATTAATTTCAGTTAAATTAATGTTTAGTTTAATACTCCTTTTTCAGTGATAAATCACCTGCCACTTCTTTTTTCCTTGATTTGATGCTCATGGCAGCCCCAGTCCTCTGAGAAGCACACACTTCTCCCCAGAGAACAAAATGAGTTCTGCTCAGAGAAACGTCTTCTAAATGCCATTTAATTCCAGCTGCAAGGGCTGGACAACCTGATCCTCAGGACACAGTGAAGGGAGACCCAGAGATAGCAGTATAGAAATACTTCGGGACATAGCTGGGTGCTGTGGTATACACGTGTAAATCTAGAACTTGGGGAGGCTGAGGCAGGAGGATCAGAAGTTTGTAACAATTGGGGAAGATCGGGCTTTCATAGGTGGGTGACTAAGGTCACAGAGGGTGAAATAATTTATTGAAGGTTAAAAAGAGATACGTGAAATAAGTAAGCTCCAGTTATGCCAGTTTTAAAAAACATAGCTTCCCCGGGTCTACAATGATGCCCAAACTTTATTGGCAAGGCTTTGAGTTGAACTAGTCACCATGAACTTTCTGAGGCAGTGTTCGTTCATTTATAAATGGAGAGTAAGATCAGGGGCGCTGTGCGAGGTGCATTTCCTAGTTTAAAGAGACTGCCAAGCAAGAGTTAGTTCCCGCGTGACTGTGGTGTCCAAGGTTTAGTCACAATCCGCCACCAGCCTCCCTGTGATGACAGCCACTCTGTCTGCAGAGCCTTAGCTGATCCCCACATGACATCTGTGGGGAAAGGGGTGTAGGCATTTGATGAGTGGAACCAGGGACGTGTCACCAGACCAGCTGCTCCGAAGGGCAGGTGGATGCAGGAGGAGACCTCTGCTCTGGAAGAAGGCTCTTGGATGAGCTCTTCTGAGGGAGGTGGAAGAGATACGAGTTTCAGGGAGAGAGGCAGCGGAGAGCTTTGCCGCATCACGTAGCTGTCATGGGTTGAGCATCCCTGAAAGGGCCGACAGGGAGACAGCGAGGCCACCCAGGGTAGCACGCCTACCAGCAGCTGCGCGTGGCCTGCGGGTGGACAGCCCGTGTCCTCGCCCCTGCCTTAGAGCAGTGGTAAAAAAGGGTTTAGAGAAGGGAAAGTCGAGAGCTGAGGATCGACAGCGGGCCTCTCTGAGTCTGGAGGAAGTCCTCTTGTTTTCTGCAACTAAAAGACGACGGGAGAAGGGGACTAGAGAAGCTTTTCAAGAGCAACTAAGTCAACGCTGCTGTTTGTAGGTGGGAAGATCTGAAAGCATTTTACTGTGGCTGCCTCCATGTCCACCTCCCAGAGCACACAGTTCCCGTTTCACCGTGTCTTAGCACACAGCATTGTAGCTGGTAGATATTTAATACATTCAGTTTTGAATCTTTTAGACTGGTCTTGAACTCCAAGAAGAAAGTAGCTATAGGGGAACAGGGGGGCCGGGGTCAGGGGGTGGCTTCAGATACGATTTCAACTTTATCATCTTAAGAGAAGCTGAAAATGAATTTTTCACTCATTTTAAACATGAGCATGAAAGAAATGTTTCGATCGGCAGCATTCTCATTGATTCCAGGGCCAGATGAAGGAAGGACGAAGACGTCACCCTACACACAAACCTCTGAAGAGAGTCTGCTGACACGGGGCACGCACACCTGTGCCTGCTGGGGGAGACGGGCAGTGAGCTTTCCGAGAGCAGGAGCGTTCGCTGTAGCTGCAGGGAGGAGGAAGCACTTTCCGGGGTGTCATTCCCAGGGTGAGGCTCTGGCTGGGGAGGTGGGGAGAGCTCACTCAACTCCAGCCACATCAGTTCACATCGCTTCTTCTTGGTATTATGTAGCTTAGTTAATGCTACAAAGTCAGGCAGCTCTGCCAGTGATCTGCAAGGGCCTTGCTTTTGTCTGCTACTGCAGCTTGACTAACAGGCATGGACACACGGGGTGTCCGTGGATACACGATTCTTAAATCTTGCTGGAAGTTTCCTGTTACGATGAAAGTGGGTGGGTAGGGTGGGGTGTCGGGGGCAGGGGACAGGCAGGGAGAGGACTTGGAGTCACCACGGTCATTTCCCGAAGGCTATCCCACAACTTCTACTTGGATGCATTTCTGATTCTTTCAGAGCCTCCGGATTCAAACTCCACTGGGAAGAGGGGTCAGAGCCCTTCCTAGGACACGCCATGCCTGCTAAAATACGGGGCTGGAGCGGCGTTCTGGAGTACAATGGGATTCTCGGGTGAGAAGCTAGTCTTAGAGGCGGGTCCAGCAGGGCTGCAGAACACCTCCACCTCCATGTGGGAGGGCCGTGTCTCACTCTCCTCTTTTTTATTTTGCTCACAACCTCACGCCTGCCAGGCGGGCGCTTAAGCCACTGAGCCAATCTCTCGGCCCCACTCTCCTCTTTGAAATCAGGCATGGGGTTCTGAGAACGAGAAAACCTTCTAGAACACAAAGTGAGCCCTTCTTTCTTTTCTTCAATCTATCGAACTACCCAGAGTTTGGCTTTGAAAAATCTTCTGCAAGCCCCTCTTTAGGAGAGGAATCAAGCCAAGAGGGCAGCTTACCTACATCGTACTTGCATCCTGAGCTGAAGTGGCTGCCTCCTCACGACCTCTGTCTGCTTCGCAAGGCAGGTGTGTTTAAGTGTTTAAGTAGGGTGCTGGGTTTCCATGGCAAAGCAATCAGAACTGCAGAACCGCAGGGCAACAGTGAGATTTTATCTGGAGCTTCAGAGTGAGCTGTGCTGGGACAGAGCAGCCTGATACGCTTGGAATTTACACACACCCAGCAGATGCCTTTCTTGCCCAGAACAGTTAGCAGGAACGGGAACGGATCTGTAGCTGGCTGATGGCTTATGTAGAAATAACTTCTATCACTATGCTCTCTAAAGGCGATGCTTTTGGCTCGCCAGTCAGTACACTCTGACTTGTCCACTTGGTGTTCCCATGGAAATGTCCCCTGACAGCGAAACTTCAAAATGCATGGGCAAAAGGGGGTGATGGAAATCACAGCCTTCACACCCATGAGACAGCAGCTGCTAGGTGTGTTCTGGTCTCCCCGACCTCCCTCGGAAACAAACCCACATCTTCTGGCAGAGTTTGGTTTCACAAAGTAAGAAGCGCAAACTGATGAAACAAGAAAAGGCAACAGGGGAGACAGTGGGAGGTGTGGAGGAAAGCGTAAGAGGGAGACCGACGGTTCTGATACTTACTGGAGACGCCTGAATGATCCTAAAAAATACTGGGCAATAATTTCTACTTTGGAACTCATTTTGCTGTTCCGAAGGATGATAAAGCACCTTGATTATTGCTTTAACTAACCACACAACTCCATCAAAATGGCACAGAGTAGCACCCATGTATGATCCAACCTGTCCCCTGACCTTGCTGACTCCACAGCTTGAGCCACTCTTAGGAAGCAGGAGGCTAGCGAGTTGGTACAGGGAAAATCTCAGTAGTTAGCATTGAGCGCGGGCCCTCAAGGGTCTGAGCTTCTCAGGCATGGAGAGGTCTGCAGGGTACCTGCCCATCTTGATGTTCTGGGTCCTCAGCTGACAGACTCAGGCACAGACTACTACTTTTATCCTCTTAACATCAGGCTAAACTGGGGTGGGCATCATTTCTGGATTTTCACTGTGTTCTGTATTTCTGTAGGTATGCCATCCTACCCAAGGATATTTTCTCTATCCACGGGGATTTCAGGATACAGGGAGACCAAAGCCTTACCAACATACATGCTTTTCCTTACACTGATAACAAGTTAAGTGTCAAAGACAAGCTAGCGTGATTAAAACAAAGCATATTTCGTTTCGCCCTTTGATCGTGGGCTCTTATTTCAACGTTTTGTAGAATTGGAGGAAAATAGGAAGGTTCTTAATTCAAATTTCTGGAGTTGATGGGCTCAGTGGAAGAAAAGAAGCTAAAGTATACTTTAAGAATGTTCCCTAGATGGGTGTAGTGGCTCACGCCTGTAATCCCAGCACTCGGGAGGCTGAGGCAGAAGGAACATTGTGAGTTCGAGACCAGCCTGGGCTACAAAGTGAGCTCAAGGCCAGCTTGAACTGCGTAGTGAGACCTTGTCTCAAAAAAACAAAAACAACAACAAAAAAAAGTACATTCCCTGCCTGTCTGATTAGGGAAAACGTTGGTCTGGCTGGCTTGTGAAGTAAAGTGACCCTGGTGCTGGGTACGGGTGACTTTGCCCTATCTCACCTGACCTCGCCAGCCCCACCAAGTGGAGCCCCTGAGCTACTCTAGGAAACCTAGCTTGCAGACAAGACCAAGCTGACCGCACCTGCCTCGCCAGCTGCGGTGAGAGTGGGCCGGATGTGCGCTGCTTGCCGAGGGAGGAAGCAGACTCTCAGAGCAGGGCGGTGGGCTCCCAGCCAGACGGAAACAGCTAGCTGCAAATCTGGGTTCCTGAGCCCAGTGTGAAAGACGGTCCCCCTGCACACCGAGCCCTCTGCTTGCCAGCTAAGCATGCAGTTGCTACAGACACAACCATAGCCCCCTTTGACTGCAGGGAGTTCCCATTAGGGAAGGAATCTAATTTTCACAAAAGATGATCACCAGTGATGGTACCAGCTTGGCTGGAGCACCAGCCCACGCTCCGCAGTCTAATATCCTGGAGCCTCATAAAACACTACGTCTCCTTTTATGATGCTCATAGAGATGCAAACATTGAAGGAAAGCAGCTGTCTTGCGTTGTGTTTGCTTTCCTCTCAAACAGGAGAAGAAATAGCCTATAAAAATATGGGCGAGCTTCTGAAAGGGATTCCTCTCCTATTTATTAACAGTTTAGAAAAAAGATACAATTCAGATCAAATGATCATCTCTCTTTTATCTTTTTAGACTTAAACAAAAAATAGAATTAAATCCAAGATATTACACATAAGCCAGGCATGGTGATGTGTGCCTGTAATTCCAGCACTTGGGAGGCTGAGGCAGGAGGATCACCAGTGTGAGGCCAGCCTGGGCTACATAGTGAGTTGAAGGCTGGGCTGAACTACATAGTGAGACTCTGTCTCAAAAAAAAAAAAAGTTACATACATACACATACATAACTAAGATAGACATTTTTTCTTTCTGTTCATGTCTATTCAGGTTTATTCTCTAGATAGCTGTGACCAAGAATGAACCCTCAGAGCCGTCTGAACTCATAGCCAGGTGGTGGTGGAGCTGAGCCATTTATTTTGGCTGCCTTTGAAACAAGCAAAACACATTGTAAAGAAATAGGTAAGAAGCCTTTGCTGTTACTCTTTGACTCTGGGATTAGGTACAGTTTTGGAGCTGGGTAAAATCACCAATTTCTCTGCACATAAATATTGGTGTATACACGGAAACAGTTTAAAAACAGTTAACCCTGTTATTACATCTAAATCAGTTCTTCACCCAACATCCACTTTGTGTCTGTAATCCCTGTGCATAGTATCTCTTGTACTCAAACTGAAGAAGAAATTAGGAAAGTATTGCCCTGTTCGTCGAAGCCACCAAAAAAAACTTTGGTCTAAATTTTATGGTTTGATTTTTCTATCCCGATGAAATTCTCATAATTTATTGCTAAGTCCTTACTATATTCCTCATTGATGATAGTGTCTTCCCTGGACCATGCTTCCGTTTCCCAAGGTATGTTTGACTTCCTGATGATCGATATCCCTGCTCCCCCGCCCATTGTTCAGCTTTGACAAAGTGGTGCAAAAGGAAAACAGCATCTGGAGATTTTCCCAAGAAGAAAGGAAACAAAACTTGTGCGGGTTCAGGTACTTTGTGCATCCACATCACCCATCCAGGCGGAGGGCTGAGAAACTGGAGGGACATTAACTTCCTCCGGACCGATTAATCACAGACTCCTAGGACAGTTCGCGGAAGCTAGGAGGGAGTTTCCATACGCTACCACCCTCCTCCTGGCCTACTCAGAGAAACTAACGCTTCGTCATTTACCCGGCTTCATAAAGGCAGGGTTAGATTTAGCTTCTTTCACTCCTTATAATACTTCTATCCCCACTACTTTCCCACAAGTGATGCTAAGTTTGGAATAGTCACAGAGACTATCCACCACGAGCTGGATGGTGTGGCCTTGCCTGGCGGCCCCCAGTGGCCCCACGGTTAAGTGTGGGAGCAGTTAGCAGAAGGTGAGGGCTGGTGACTTTGGTCTCGGGGGAGTCCAGACGGTGCAGGTAAGAAAGCCAGTGTGGAATCTGCGGATGTTTGTGTTCGAGTGGATGTGGAATAGCTCAGAACACAGGATATTACTTTTTGTCTGATTTGTTGCCCGATTCACCTAAACTTTGGACATTCTGAATTTAGTTTAGTAATGAGCAGGGATGTGCTAATTTTTGACTAAAAAGAATTTTCTACTTAAAGAAAGTGAATAAAGTGCTCGTGAAAGGGACCAGCGGCCTCTCCAAAGACCCCAGGACCACTGAAGAGCTGAGGCTCCTTCCCTCCATTAAAGTGAATGCAGTGCTCGTGCAGTGTGCTCACAGCGGTGCCGTGACTGACGGTCTGGTCCTGAATTGGTAGTAGCTGTTCAAGTCTTTCTTTTTAACTTTTCCTCCTTTGGACACGTATCTGTGGTGTGATAAAGGATGGTCTTGGACGAGCGACTCCTACCTACTACACTTTCACCCTTCAAGATTTCTTAGAAAAAAAGGACTCTGGCTGTGTGCCGCTTCATTCAAGACTGGAACACGGTTCGCTTTTTGGTCTACACAGACTGAGAGGAAGGAAGGCAAGGAACAGAAAACACTTTCATCACGGAAGCCTCAGAGCCCCATCCCATCCTGGCCCCGTAGTGCATTTCCCTCGCCTACGTCACTGCGCCCCTCTCTTTGGCCTGCGCCCGTAAGGCCTGCCTGGGCACGGCTTTGTGCTCCCGCGGCCACGGGGCATTAATTAGGGAGCAGTGGGGCTCTCAGGGTCTCATGTCTTCCCACCACTCCTCTGTCCTGCCCCTAGTTGGGGATACTCTAGCAACACAAGCGAACCCCCAAGTTTCAGCACAAATTCTGCTATCCTTCCCAGTTCAGGCTACGACTCTGATTCCAAAGCCAAGACGCCAAAGTGCAAAGAAGGAAACGGAACCCAGCATTCTGGGCGTCGGCCGAAGCGGGGAGGATGCTGCCGACCCCATGGCTGACGGCGGCGACAGGGACCACCCGTGACCCTGGCAGGACCCCACTCACCTCCCCATCCCTCGCCTTTTGTCTCTGGAGTGCCCTTGCTATCCTGGGATACTTCGGGCACTTCAGATTTCAAAAGACAGAGAAATATTTACCTAACTTTCCCAAATGTTAAAGCTAAACAAAGCACCTAAAAAAAAAAAGAAGAAAAAAAAGGCTTATAAAAATAGAACGGGGGTCATCCCCTCAGGCTTCTCGCATTATCTATGGTATATGAAATGTCAGAATATAATGAACAGACTTCCGAAACATCACCAACTCTTCCCGCCCAGATACACCCGATCTGCGGCAGCCTCAGTATTTCCCTTTCAGCTCTCAAAAACCTCACGCTGTGAACCACTAGAAAAGCAATCGATCTCAATCCCCCGGCCCTCCCTTTCCCGGACACACACCCAGCTTGCAATTCCAAAAAAATAGACATTTGAAAAAAGTACATCTGTTTACACTCAGTCTGTCTGCATATTATTTCTTGAGATTATTTCTTTTTTTTTTTTAACCATAAAAAAGATTGCATATCAGCAATATAATGAGAAAACCATGGCGGTGTTTCCAGGTCGTGGCGAAGGGGCCTGCGGGGTGGGCGATGGAACACAGAAGCCAGAGAGAACTTACGGAGTGGGGCGCAGGCCTCAGGCTTGCGACGCGGGGTTCCTTGGTTCTCAACCCTCCAGCCCCGGAGAGTGGCTCTGGCCCCTGCGGCTCCTCTCCGCCTCGCCCCCTCTCCGCTGTTCAGGCCCATGCCAGGGGACGCTCCGGAGCAGAGGCGGATGGCTTTTTGGCAATGTGTCCACCTGGTCGGCTTTGGAGACAGGAAGGGCGCGGGGAGGGGCGCGGTGGGGCACCACGCGCGCACACCAGAGCAAGCTGATTGTGACTGTTTCCACTCTGGGAAAAAGTGTCCATCCCTTCGGTGACTTGAAACTGCTGCAGCAGTTCCTAGGCTGATAGGTTAAGAAGGAAATCTTTTTGTTCTGGTGGTTTTGCATTAAGGTTAAGCAGGAGTATATATCATATATTACATCGCCCTCCCTCTGCTCCGGCCCAACCGGAAGACTGCAAAGCCCGCGGGCTCAGAGTGTGAAAGCCGCAATGCCCCAGGCCCGCCCCCACCGCCGCCCACCCCTGCCCCCAGCCCTCGCCCCCCAGTTAGGAAAGCTCTCCCGCCCCGCCCGCCCGCCCGCCCGCCCCAGCCCGGGATAAATGGATAGTGCCGCATTCTCCACTCATGCACCGCCGCCCCGCGCTGCTGCAGTCCGCGGAGGGCGCCTCGCCGCCCGGCCCGGCCCGGCCCGGCCCCTCACTGGTTGTGCACGTCCTCTCTGCGGACGATCTTATAGATGATCCAGTAGAACATGTTGAAGATGAGGAAGGCCATGGGGAAGCCGATGCGGGAGATCTTGTCTATCTTCTTGGCCCTCTGGATGAAGAGTTTGCGCATCTCCTCGGGGGACTTGGAGGGCGCGGGCGCGGGGTTGGCCGTGCTGTTGTTGTTGGCGCCCTTGACCGAGAGGCCGTCCTTGGCCTGCAGACAGGCGGGGCCCATGCCATAGGCCGAGAAGTTGAAGCGGCCCTCTCCTGCCTCGTCCTCCTGGAATAGATTCAACATGGGGCTCTACTTAAAATAAGACAGGGGCTGGGCACCCTCCCTGCAAGGCGCTCCCTCCCGGGCCGGGCCACCCCGGGCCACCCCGGGCCAGGGTTCCAGGCCGCTGCCTTCCGGCTGAGGAGTTCGCCTTATAGAGGGGCGCTGCGTGCCTGGGAAACAGGTGCAAACCAGGGGATGGGTGCGCTCCGTGCGGGCGCTGCAGCCCCCACGCTGGCTGGATGGCTGGGGGACCCGAGGCCAGGCACTTCCTTCTCTGTGCCTGAGAAGTTTTTAATTCCATTTGCCTTGAAAGTGGAGGGTAAGATTCACCCCGCCAGTCTCTTTTCTTTTTAATTTTTGAGACAAGGTCTCACTGTGCAGTTCAGGCTGGCCTTGAACTCACTCTGTAGCCCAGGCTGGCCTGAACTCCCAGCGATCTTCCTGCCTCAGCCTCCCGAATGCTGGGATCACAGGTGTGCACCACCACACCCGGCCGCACTCCACCGGTCTCAAGGCTGCCGGACACCAGGTTTCCGTCACATACAGATTGAGCTGCACTGGATTTGGGGAGGAGATTCGGGGTCTAATTTGGAGCGATCCCCTGCTTTGCCTCTGTCGCCACCTGTCCCTCTTCCCCACCCCTCCGCGGCCCAGGAGAGAGCAGGAGCTGTGGGCCTTCCTGTGTTTCAGAAATCAGGGAGGCTGCGGAGCCGAAGCCGCGGACTTTTATCAGGTTTGGTGTCAACCATTGAAGGCCCTGGTGTGGCTCCAACTTACCGCCCCCTGGGTTTCTTGCCTTCCCTTTACCTTGCACCCCTGCTGGCTTTGCTGGATTTTTTTCTCTTGCCCAGTATGCCTATGGCCCTTATCCTTCTAGTTTTCCTTCTTAAAATTTTTTCTTATTAGCAGCCGTGTGCAGTGCAGAATGTTCCTGCTCCCCTGAGCCTGGGCTCGTGCACACGCCACGCTTGGGTTCCCTTTATTCCCCGGCCTTCTCTTCCCTGCTCCGGCTGGAGGTCCCTTTCCGTCTGCAAGCGATCTATATCCCTATTTCCTATGGTATTTTATTTTATTTTTGGTTATTCTTTTTATTTTTATTAGTACATGTTTGTAGCACATAATGATCACATTCGTCCTGGAGAGTTGGTCCCTGTACATGACACAACTGATTCTTTTTTTTTTTTCATACCAGAAATCGAACTCAGGACCTTCTGCTTGCCACATCTGATTCTTTATTCATTCCATACCCTCTCCTCCCTCCTTACCCCTTCCATCTCTGCTCCCCTTCTCTTCTGCAAAAGGCCTATCTCCTTCCTATTATCTGTCTTTTATTTTGTACTTTATTTATATTTTGAGTTTGTCATATAAGAGAAACTGTTCAATATTTAAGCTTTTGTGTCTGATTTATTGTACTTAATACTATAATCTCAAGGTGCATCTGTTTTCCTACAGAGAACTCAAACTCACCCCTCTTTATGGTAGAGTAATACTCCATTATGTATAAACACATTTCTTTGTCCATTCATCTGTTGACAGATATGCAGGCCACTTACAAGGTTTAGCTGTTATGAGTTGTGCTGCTATAAACATGGTAGGCAAGCGTCACTGTAACAGGAGGTCTTTGACTCTTTCCTTCTCTCTTTCTCTCCCTTCCTTCCTTCCTTCCTTCCTTTCTCTTTCTCAGGGGTGGGGACTGAAACCAGGCTTCATGCATGCAAGGCAGGCGCTTGCCCACTGAGCTCCACCCCACGCCCTTCTCCCTCTCTCCTGCTTCCTGCTCTGAACTCTTCTCTGAGTTCCCAGGGACAGGCTCGCTGTCCTTGCCATGAGTCCTGCGAGCCCCCTCTTTTTATGGCTCTATCCCATACTGTCCTGGCCTCGTTAGGGTCCGTCTCTCCCCTCAGACTGTGAGCTGTGTGCAAGTGGAGGGGAAGCCAATGGGGCTTCACACACCCCGACACTGAGCACATGAATGTGTCCATGCACATAAGTTCAAAAGTCAATTTTTTTTTGTCTTTTTGAGACAGGGTCTCACTATGCAGTTCAGGCTGGACTTGAACTCGCTTTGTAGCCCAGCTGGTCTGGAACTTGCTACAATTCACCTGCCTCAGCCTCCCGACTGCTGGGATTACAGGTGTGCTTCACTGTGCCTGGCTTGAATGTATTTATTGAATAAGTGAACATGAACATTTACTTGTATATCTTCATCTTCACTAGTCCCGGTGCCAGCCCTCCACCTTTTTTTTTTGTGTGTGTGTTTTGGAAACAAGGTCTCACTATGTAATTCATCTTGGCCTTGAACTCACTATGTAGCCCAGGCTGACCTCAAATTCACAGCAATCCTCCTGCCCAGCCTCCTGAGAGTGCTGGGATTATAGGCGTGTGCTTGGTTTCACATCTTTGCTTGTTTAAATGGGGCTGTATTCCTTGCACCAGAAAAGACATATGATAAATGCTCAAGAAATCTCTGCCACCTGAATTAATCTGGCCCACCCGCTTCGCTGCAGAAGCAAAAGCAAGCGAATGTGCTGCACACGGCACTTGGCAGATAGGAGCTGAGGAAATGTTTATCTGCGAGTAGGGCAACGGCTCAGGGCTTATTCTAGGGCCAAGGAGAGGAGCCTGGGAAGCTGGCTCCATTCCTGGACCGGTACCTGGAAGGGGTCTAGGTCTGATGCTGACATTTGAATATAAACTTGCCCTTGTTGAGTGTCGAGGTGCTTGAAAATGTTCTTTTCTGGGCTTATTTATGTAAGGAAAGCCCTCTACTAACTTCCTGTGCAGCTTTTGGCAAACTATTCTCTGCCTCGGGTCAAATCTTGGAGAGGGAGTGGTTTGGACTAAAGGCCATTTGTGGGATACAAGAAATTCCCCAGAACGACAGCGTGCTATTCCTGTTACGCCCAGCAGGTGGCAGGCGGCACACGCCCCATCTGCATCTGCTCCGGCAGGGCGAGCTGGCCGTGTACTCTGGAACTCAGGGAGGCTGCTGGTGTGCCTGCTGCCTGCCCGGGGCTCACAGAGGTAGCTTAATAATCTACCTAATGAGGTCGGCCAGGGAATTGGAAGACCAGATGCTTTCTGCCCAACAAATGAGGTAACATGGGAAAATGGTGTGAGCGGGGAGATGTGGCCAAGATCACAAGTTACGAGAACCCAGGCATGTTGCTAACTCCTCTCCTCTCACCATCTGGGGCCTAAAATCCCTCAGCAAAGCTCCCGCTGCAGGAGGGTTTCTGCAGCCCTGCTTGCACACCGCGCTGTCCAGGCCACGTGCAGCATGCCCCGAGGCTGTGCGTCTTCCTTTTGGTCCTGGGCGTTGAACCCAGGCCTCACATAGGCTAGATGAGTGATCTCCCTTTACTGTATCCCTCAGTCTCTTTTTCTTTCCTGTTTTGGAGACCTTGTCTCACTAGACTGTCCAGGCTGGCCTTGAACTTGAAATTCTCTTGGCCCAGACTCCCAAATGGTGGGGTTACGGTATGTGTCACTTTGCCCAGCTTTCTAGTCTCTCCCTTTCTCTGTCTTGCTAATTGCCCAAGCTGGCTTCTAATTTGTGTTTCCCCTGCCTCAGCCTCCCCAGCACTTGGGGTGGTGAGTGTGCACCGTCGGCCCCGTGGAAGCTTAGCTGCGCTCAGTCTTTCTCGTCAGCTGCGTGGGACGGAGGATGAGGTGATCGCTCGGATCTCTCCCAGCAGGGCGCTGAGCAGAGACTCGGATCACAGCTGGAGAGTGGCTTTATCCACGCTTTCCCTGGCTAGACACAAAGGTTTTGTTTTCCTCTGGTGTGCAGAACTGCTAGGTTTTTTTGCGGGGAGTAGGGGAGGCCGCAGGCAGCCTGTGGAAGTGTGCGAGCCCGTGACAGTGCCCATGGCGGCGGGGTCCACCTGCTTCTCAGTGTATGCTAGGGGCCCCTCCTGGCGCTGTGTTGCGGGGGGGGGGCAGTCCCGCGTGGTGGACATGGGCTTCCCAAGCCAATGTTTCCAACAGATGTCATTAGGAGTGGGAAATGGGACCAACAAGTCTGTGGGGCAGGGGAAGGGTAACATACAGATATGTACCAGAGATAGCTGTGTCCGTCAGTTTCTTGCTTAGTGTGTTATTACTTTTTTGAGTCAAGATGGGCTGGGAATCTAATGGGCAGTAGGGAGGGACCCAAACTTGGGGTCTCTTAAGAAGTCCTGTCTGGCTCGCTGTCCCCAACTGTTTCCTTTTCCATGCTGATTCAGAAGGGTGGTGACAGCTTAATCCCCCTGGGCATCTCCCGCCTCGGAAAGTCTGCCTCCTCCCTGTGGTAAGTGGTGAAAAGTTAACTGAATTGTGTTGCCGAGGTTTAAGGAGCATATTGATGGGAATCTGCGTATATGTAATCATTTCATCCCTTGGCACTTGTGTATCAGGGACAACAAAAAAAAATTTTGGTCTTTTTGAGACAGGGTCTCCCTGTGCAGTTTAGGATGACCTTCTGCTCACTTTGTAACCCAGGCTGGTCTTGAACTCACAATGATCCTCCTGCCTCAGCCTTCTAAGTGCTGGCATTACAGGCATGTGCCACCATGCCCACTAGGAAAAAAACATAAAGCTGCTTTGGTATGCCCCAACTCAATTCTCAATGCTGTGTGCCCTGTCAGACCGCTTTAGACTGTTTTATAGATAGAGAAACTGAGTCCAGAAATAGGTGGCCTTGAAGTTGCATGCCAAAGAAAGCTAAGGAGCCAGAGCCCTTCATCGCCGTGCCCTAGCTGGGCAGACTCGTGGTTTACACAGGCCAGTGTATGTCACAGCTACGTGGTGGGACCTGACGGGTCACAGTGCGTGAGTCTGGTTGCCTGGACGATCGCTGGAAAGGGTTCAGGGCAGGCTCGTCCTTCCTCGTCTGCTGGCCTAGTCCTTGTTCATACGTCAGCAACGCTAGTACCCGTGCGCTGTGCGTCGGGCATTGTCAGGCGCTGGGTGTGGCGCCGAGCTATGTGACTGTGAGTCAGGACTCAGGTTTGGAAGGCTGGGAATCCGGCTCCCATGGCCTTTGCTGGCACATGCGCCTTGCACGCACCGCCTTCTCGAGGCGTGTGAATCAGAGCCCCATCCTCTGGGCAGGTACAGTCCCAAGCTGGGCCCTGCCTTAGAGGAGAGAACCGCCTAGGAGAGGCCCTTGGAGGATGCAACCTGCACAGAGTCGCACAAAAACCGTAGTCAAGGACCTCACTCAGGGGTCAGGGAGAGGCGCTTCAGCCGAGCGCTGAGCGGTGGCCGCGGGGAGAGCGAGCCAGGAAAGGGACACGGCGGGGTCTGCAGCCCTGCGCACGTGGGGAGCTAAGACAAATCCGTGTGTGTTGGTGCTCGGCTTGCTGAGGGGAAAGTGATGTGACCACGAGGCTCCAGAGGACAGCGGGCTGCCTTATCCCAAAGAGAAAGTCTTTGGGGAAGTAGCTAAGACACAGGGTATGGAAAGCAGCTCTGGTGGCACATGCCTATACTCCCAGCACTCAGGAGGCTGAGGCAGGAGGATCGCAAGTTCAAGCCCAGCCTGTCTCCACAAAACAAAAGAAAACCAGGAAATGGCTTGTTCCAATGGGCTGCACACTCCGGGATGGCATTGTTGGATTGGACCACAGCCTCTGAACTGACAGATACTGGTGACTTGGCAGGGATGACCTGCCGACACTGGGGTGGGGGGAGGGTCCTGCTTTTGCTCCTGTCTTGGAAGCAGAAAAAAAAGGCTTGGAGCCTGGACATTCTATTTTAAGATCCTACCTTTCATGGTACAATTTCCTTCTGGAAGCCGGTCCATTAAACAGGCTTGAAGATAACAATCAGCACCTTCCCCTTGACCCAACAAGCGCCTCCCCCTGCCCCTGCCTACATCTTCTGATCCATCAGCATTTGCCTCATTTGTCCTGCCTCGGGGCCTAACCCGGTAACGTCTGCAGTGCTGCCCCATGGCTGTAAGGGCGACTCCTAACACCTGACCAGCTCATTACTGATGGGAGGGGAAGAGGCCCTCTAATCCTCTCAGCCCCCGTTCACACCTGTGTTGTGTGAGTAAGCCTCACGGGAAGCAAGCGTCCTACGGCAAGACAGCTGGGGGCCCGGCACCCACCTCTGGCCGTGCCCCGCAGGCGGGCAGTGACCCCAGGCCTACCTTGTGATGTCGCCGCTTCCTCCTGAATCGGAGCAGCTCCTTGTGTTGCCGGGACACGAAGTTGACGGCGGCATATTCGAGCAGGGCTGAGAACACGAAGAGCAGGCAGACGGCCATCCAAATGTCAATGGCTTTCACGTAGGACACCTGGGGGAGGCGGAGGAGGACACAGGTGAGTGGAATGCAGCCCGATCCTCACCTGTGGCTTCACTGCCCAGCTTTCTGTTACTGTGGCCAACCAAGTCCTAAAGTTCTGACGGAAGATTCCAGAAATAGTCTCTCCGTTTAAAATTACATATGTCCTGAATAGCATGGTGAGATCTCGTGTCCTGCTCCATCCAGCTCAGAATGAATCATCCCTTGGTTATTATTATTATTAGTAGTATTTTTTTGGTCTTTTTGAGACAGGGTCTCACTATGCAGTTCAAGCTGGCCTTGTACTCACTCTGTAGCCCAGGCTGGACCCGAACTCACAGCAATCCTCCTGCCTCAGCCTCCTAAGGGCTGGGATTACCGACTCATTCCTTCTGTTCAGCATATCACACTGGAACCCCTTCCTGCTCAGTAGGCTTCTGGGCTGTCCAGGTGAATGTTCGGGTATTGCAATGCTTGTGTTCAAGCAACCCTTATTTTACTTAATAATGACCCTAAAGTGCAAGGGTATATGCCAGTGAGAAGCCGCAGAGTGTTCTGCAGGTGAAAAGATGAAAGTTCTCAATTTAAGAAGAAAAAGAAAAAAAAAGTTGTGTGCCAAGGTTGCTAAGATCTACAGTAAGAACAAATCTCCCTGTGCTATTAGTGCCTGTGCTACTGGCTTTATTTTTACCTTTTGGTGATTGTAAGTAATGCTGCTATGAATATCCCTGTAGAGGTTTCTATATGGACACAGGTTCCCATTTCCCTTGGAGCTTTGCAGGGATTGGACTGGGCCTATTCCTTCACTAACCTTTTCAGTTCGTTGTGGCCTTGAAATTGAACAGCCTGGAAGCAGAATCAAAAGCATCCATCCAGCAACCAGCGGATGGGGAAGATGAGGGTTGGCTTCTTCAAACCCTGTGTCCAGGGCGTGGCCATCGGTTGACCTATCCTGGGGCTCTCCGAAAGATCCTGGTCCCAAGGCTGTGTTTATGGGCCTAAGAGGAGCTGACGCAGTGCACACGGTCAGTCAGCTACCTGGACCGCTTCCCTTCTCTGTGTTGACACAGGGTCTCACTGTGTAGCTCAGGCTGGCCTTGGACTCCCTGTGCAGCTCCAGCTGGGGCTGTACTTTGCATCCTTTTGGGGAAGCTGGGTGACGAGAGATGCCCACGGGAGACTTGGGAAAACCCTGATGTCTTCTTGGGGCTCTGTGTGCATGTCCAGGAAGACCTGAGAAGTTCCTAAGCTCTTAGCCCTGGGTGACTCTGATACCCTGAGCAATCAGAAAGTGAAGGCCAAGGCAGAGCTGTGCATTGCCTGGCTGAGTGTGGGGCTGTGTCTCAGCCCAGAGCCCCTCAGCAAGGCTGGGAGATGCACGGTCCCAGGTATCCGGGGAACGCTCCTCACTTCGTCACTGTGCTGGGAAGTCCAGCCAGGGAGATGGGGCAGGAGACAAAATGGCACTGTGGTTAGAAAGGAAAGAGTAAGAGTATCTCTATTTGTAGGCCACATGGTTTATCCTAAAGGGTCCATAAAAATTATTAGGTTTATTTTATTTTATTTTATTTTATTTCATTTTAAACAGGGACTTGCTATGTAGTTCAGGCTGGCTTTAAACTCCCTAGGTAGCGTAGGCTCATCTCAAACTTGTAACAGTCCTCCTGCCTCAGCCTCCCAAGTGCTGGGATTATAGGTGTGCGCCACCACATCCAGTTTAAAACAGTTTCATTTATTTTATTTATTTATTTATTTATTTTTTGCAGCACCAGGGATTGAACTCACAGCCTCACGCCTGCCAGACAGGCACTTAAGCCACTGAGCCAAACTCCCAGCCTTAGTTTTTTGAGGCAGGGTCCCACGACGTAGTTCAGGCCAGCCTTGCTCACATTGTAGCCCAAGCTGGCCTCGAACTCACAATGCTCCTCCTACCTCAGGCTCCCGAGTGCTGGGATTAACAGTTCCATTTATAATAACACCAAAAAGAACAAAACACTGCTGGGTGTGTGGTTCATGCCTGTAACCCCAACAACTCCGAGAGGCTAATGCAGGAGGATCGCAAGTTTGAGCCCATGCTGGGCAGCTTAGCGACATAGTGCGAAAGCTGTCTAATAAAAGTGCTGGGGATGTAGCTTCCTGTGAAGGCCCTGGGTTCAATTTGTAGTGCCAGACACAGAGAGAGAAAAAGAGTTAGAGAGATAGAGAGAAAAAATAAAGAAGATCTGGAAATTTAAGGAGGCTTTATTGTTTTTTGGTATCAGGGATTGAACTCAAAACCTTGTGCCTGCCAGGTAGGCATTTAAGCCATTGAGCTAAATCCCCAGCCCCAAGATCTGGAAATTTAATAAAATTACTGCAAGACTTGCACATTCAAAATTAGAAAACTTTGTAGAATAAAATGAAAAATGACCTAAGTAAATAGGACGTCATCCATGAATTTGAAGGTGTAACATTGTTAATATGGCAATACTCCCCGTATGCATTTATAGATGCAATGCATTTTTTCATTAAAATTCCAGCTTTTTGTTGCATAAGTTGACAAGTTGATTCTGAAATTCCTATTCATGTTTATATGCAAAGACAAGGGACTTCAATAATTGCAAAAATAATCTTGAAAAATGGAAATTTGGAAGCCTCATAATATCTTTTTCAATTTAAAGATTTACTTCAAAGCCACAGTATCGAAAGAGGAGACACATGTAGATAATTGGGATGGAATCAAGAATCAAGAATCCCACACATGTATAAATAATTGATTTTTTTGACAAGGGTGTCAATTCTGTTGTGGAAAGAATAATCTTCTCAAAAAAAAAAAAAACAGTGTGGAGACAAATGGATAGTCACGCAGAAAAGAATGAATTTTGACCCCTCCCTCACACCATATATAAAGATAAATCAAAATGGACCAAAGACCTAAATGTAAGAGCTGAACTGTAAAACTCTTACAAGAAAACATACATGTAAAACTTTATGACCTCAGGTTAGGCAATAGTTTCTAAAATATGATCCTCAAATTGCAAGCAACAAGAGAAAAAATAGATAAATTAGGATGTCAAATTAAAAACTTTCATACATATAAGACACTATCAATCACATGAAGAAACAACACGCAAAACAGGAGGAAACACTTACCAATTATATATCTGATAAAGGTCTACATTTTTGAATACATAAATAAATATTTCATGTCAACAACAATAAAAGAAATAACCCAATTTTTAAAAGGACAAGTGGTCTAAATAGACATATGTACAAAATTGCCAGTAAGCACATGAGAAGTTGCTCACCATTATTATTCATTAGGAAAATGCAAACTATGATCAAACTATGATCTACCACTTCAATAGCCATAAGAAAAAAGATAATAAGCCGGTCACGGTGACAGGGTGGCACATGCCTGTAATCACAACACTGGGAGGCTGAGGCAGGAGGATTGCAAGTCTGAACTCAGGCTGGGTAACTTGGTGATTTAGCAAGACCCTGTCTCAAAATAAAAAATAAAAAAGGGCACAGGATGTAACTCAGTGTGAATGAAGGTCCTGAGCCCATCCCTGGTCACACACACACACACACACACACACACAATACACACACACACAAAGTGATTGTGAAGATGTAGAGAAATTTGAACCTTTTGGGGTTGTTAAATGCTGTCATCACTTTGGCATCATCTGTGTGGCAATTTCTTAGAAGGTTACACATACAGTTAATATATGACCTGACAGTTCCACTCTTAGCTATTTATACACGTGAGGATTTAAAACATGCCCACACAGAAACTTATACACAGATGTTCACAGCAGCTGTTAAGGGCTTAGTCCTAAAATATTGCCCCCAAGTTTCACGTGTTTAGAGGTAGGTATTGGAAGGTGATTGAATCATGGGAGCACTACACTCATCAGTGGACTAATCCGTTGATGAATTCCAAGTTAAGAGTTTAATGTTAAATGTGCTATTAGGCTAGGGGACCTGTTGGGAAGGGGTGGGGCACTGGAGGTGTGACCTGAAAGGGTGATTCATATCCCTGGTTCCTCCCTTCTGTCTGCTTCCAGCTGCCATAGGATAAATGCTTTCTCCTGCTGTGTCCTCCAGCCATGCAGTTCTGCCTTGGAGCCAGCCAACTACATATGGATTGAACCCCCTAAAGCCATAAGCCAAAATTAATTTTTCTTTCTAGATATTTGGTTGTGGGTGTTGGGTATTTTGTTCCAGTGACCAAAAAATGGCTAATACAGAAAATCGGTCCCACAAGTGGTATTGTTGCTATGACTGTGCCCATGTGGTTTGGAGGCCTTTGGAACCAGTCCATGAGAGTGGTTTGGAAAGGTTTGGAGACGCAGGCTAGAGAAGTCCTAGAATGCTCTAAGCAAAACTTGATGAATGACTCTGGCCTGAGCTCAGAAGACCAGAGTAGTAAAGGCAAGGTTTATGAGGTTTTAGATGGGAATGAGGACTCTATTAAAAAGTGAAAGGCAGGTGTGGTGGTGCGGACCTGTAATCTCAGCATTTGGGAGGCTGAGGCAGGAGGGTTGAGAGTTTGAGGCCAGTCTGAGGTACAGAGAGTTCAAAATCGAGACTTTGCGTGAGGCTGAATTGAAAGGCAGGAGACTAATTAATCTGGTGGAGAAAAATTTCAAGGCAGCCATACATTCAAGCTGTCATATGAGTACTTGCTGGCTGCTTTGAACCAGATTCACAATTAAAATCTGTAAGAGCAGGAGAAACAACAGAGCCAAAAGATGTAAAAAAGTGGGGAGCACCTGTGAAGTTGGTGTGAAGGAGATTGTGGCTGCTAAAAAGGTAAGTGTTTTCTTAAAAAGAAGCCGCGTGTACTTCTGCACGTGGATAACAGGGAAGATGCCTGGAGGGGTCTCAGGAAGCGGCCAGATCCCGCACGTCTCTGGCTCGAGGACATGAAGAGGTAAACTCCTAGGAAAGACCACGCTTGAAAAGAGAGCCCAGGGCACGGTGCACATTCCGGCTGCCTAGGGCAGCGCATTCCCAAGCTTGCTCGGAGGCTGCTGCAGCCTCCTAGGTCCAAGGGGCACCACTCTGCTTGAGCTGGACGTTGACCTTGGCATCATCCAGCAGTTGCTGGTTTCTCAGGCACACAGAAAGCAAGACTGATGCTCGTGGGGGCCCAGAAGAAAGTATTAGAGGGCCAGGCCAGGCAGTGCACCCCAGAGAGAGTGACGCATGACGCTGTGAACGTGAAGCCAAAGGGGCAGTGGGGATCCCCAAAAGTTGGAGATGCCAGAAGTGTAAAACAGCTGCTAAAAAACAAACCAAAAAACAAACAAACAAACAAACAAAACAACACCAGATTGCAAACAGAATCACCCCAGGAGAGAGGTCCTGTGAGCTTCTACAGCGAGGCTGCTGAGCCCCGGGGACCCCGGCCTGGGTGCTGGCCAGGGAACTACAGGAGTTGACATCTTACCTGCTGGTGCTAGGTCTTGCTTTGGTCTGACTCCTTTATATTCACCTATTGCTGTTTTAAAATAGAAATGTTTATGAAAATACCCTGTGCCCCTGTGTGTTTGACATACGTCTCTGTCTCACCTCTGTCTCTGCCTCTGTCTCTGTCCCTGTTTCTCTTCACCCTGGGCCTTTCTTCCCATGTCAGCCTCTATGTGCTGGGGTCACAGGCACACCCCACCATACTTGCTTGTAACTTCCTTTTTTAGTTTTACAAGGCCCCACAGCTGAGGGTTTGCTGTAACTCTCGGAAGAGGCCTTAGACTTAAACCTCTTGGCAGTGTTGGAACTGTTAAGACTTTGACAACTCTTGGAGATGACCTAAGTGCATTTTATATAGTGAGATAGACATGAGCCTTTTGGGGGCCAGGGGTAAAATGTTACGGCTTAGATCCAAAATGTCCCCCAAAGTCTTAACACGTTCAAAGGTGGAGCTTTTAAAAAAATTTCAGTACTGGAGATTTATCCCCAGGCCTTCATATTGAGCTACATCTCATCTTAAATTTCTAAATTTTGAGACAGGGTCTCACTAAGTCACTAAATTGCACGGGCTGGGCTTAAACTTGCAATCCTCCTGTCTCAGCTTCTGTTGATACTGGAATTATAGGCAAGCACTACCATGCCCAGCTCAGAAATGGGACTTTGAAAAAGTGATGGATTATGCGGCACTATACTCACCAGCGGATGAGTACATGGCTGAGTAAGATTTTAGGAAGTGGGTCCTAGTGGGAAGTGGGGGGTCACTGGTGGGGTGACAGGCCTCCCACTACTCTTCCGACACTCTCTGCTTCCTGGCTGCCTTGGGTGGAGCTGCTTTCTGCCACCACGCCCTTCCGTCATGCCATTTCTGCCTTGGAGCCGGCTGACTGTGGACTAAACCCTCTAAAGTCATGAGCCAGAATGAATCCCTTCTCCTTTAAGCTGCGGGTGTGGGCTCTTTTGTCCCAGCAACAAAAAGGTGATTAATACAGCAGCATTATTTATGATAGCCCCACAATGGAAGTAACCCAAATATCTTCCAGCTGCAACAGGATGTTATGCAGGTATAAATAGAGATGAAATGTGGATGCATTTTATAACATAGATGCACCTTGAAACATTACGGTAATTAAAAGCAATCATGAAAGACCACATGTCGCACAGTTCTAAAAGTTTAGGACAGGCAAATCCACAGTGACTATCTGTTCCTGTTTGTCACTGGCTGGTGGGGGGAGGGAAGAAGTGACTTGATAAATATGAGATTTCTTTTTGTGGTGATGGAAATATTCTGGAATTGGATACTATGTGTAAATAGTTGTATAGATAGGGTTGTACATTTTTTTTGAACATATCAAAGTCTCTGAATTGCTTTAAAAAGAGTGAATGAATAAAAAAATGAATGGAGTAGAATGTGAAGTGTTAATAGCACACTATGCCAAACACTGAGTCTAGTGTTAACCATGAATGGAACAGAATGTTGAGTCCAGCACAAAAAAGATAACAGAATATTTTGTTTGCTGTTGCAGCTGAACAGAGAAGAATGTGTTGGCAGGTGTTTAGGGTCATCAGAGACTTCTTTCATGCATTTTTACAGTGAATGTAGCAGAATCTGAGGCCTGGGGTTGATGAAAGAATATTTTGCTGAGTTTCATTATAAGTGTCAGGAAAGGAGAGTGCAGTGTTTACTGTTGATAGCAGATGAAACAGAATGTCAGTGTCTCTGTTTTGGTTTTTCTGAGCCAGGGTCTTGCTGATCTTGAACTCACTATGTAGCCCAGGCTGGCTTCAAACTCACGGGAATCCTCCTGCCACAGCTTTCTGAGTGCCAGCATTACAGGTGTGCACCACCTCGCCCAGTTGGGAATGTCAGTTTCATATTAAAAGTTAACAGAATGGTCAACATCGTGGAAAACGAAAGAACAGTGTACAAACTGCTCTGGGTTGAGAGAGACAAGGCAGGCTCACCAGTGCCACGTGAAGGGGACCTCGATTTATATTTTTTTGACAACTAGGGAAATTTAAACGAAAGTTCTATATTGTACTGAATCACTGAATAATTTTTAACTCAATGCTTTCTGACTCCATTATTATTGAATTAATGGTAATTATTTAGATGTGAAATGTCATCGTCATCCTTGTTTCTTATCTTGATGTGAAATGACATGATATCTGTACACTCTTAAGAGGATTCACCAAAAATCGCATCTACCTGCCTACCTAGAACCTACTTATCTGTCTGTCTGTCTGTCTGTCTGTCTATCTAGAGAGGGAGGGGGAGAGAAAATAAATGTGAAGTGATAACAAAAGGTGAAAGCAGGTGAAGGATATCAGAGTGTTTGTTAGATTTTCATTCAAATGATCTGAGAGCAGAATGTTGGGCCGGCGCTGATGGGAATTGGGGTGTGCGACTGGGGGAAGCAGGGCAGGGTGGGGGGTGCGTCCGGCACTGATGGGCCAGCAGGCTGCTGTGTCCAGTGCTCAGAGAGCAGAGCGGAATGTGGTTCCAACCGGACAGTGAATGAGGTGGAAAGAGGCTGCGGAGAGCAGAGTGGAGGAAGCACCCAGCGCTCCTAGTGAAGCGAGCAGAATGCCGGGGCTTGGCCGGGGTGAATGGAGACTGTGGGCTCTGACACTGACAGTGAAGGAAGCAGAGCCTTCTGTCCAGTCGTCCAAGTAAATGAAGCGGAGTGGGAGGTCTGGCGTCAGCAGTGACTGGAACAGGACGCTTTGTTCATCGTCAGGACGAAGCAGTGACGGGTGAAGCGGAGCCCTGGGTCTGGTATCAGGAGCGAATGGACCAGAACGTGTCTGGAATACGGGGGGATGGAGCAAGAAGCCGCAGCCAGTGCTAGCAATGAATGAGGCAGGATAGAGTTTGAGACTAAACAGTGAATGTGGCGTCGAACCTTAGAAATGCAAAAACCATGGAGTGTGGTGGCACGTGGCTGTAATCCCAGCACTCAGGAGGCTGAGGCAGGAGGATCACTGAGTTTGAGGCCAACCTGCACTACATAGTGAGACCTTATATATAAAAAAAATGTGGAAACAGATTGGTGTGTTTAGAAAAGGGTTAACATAGCAGGCATGAGACCACTGTCTTAAGGACAACCTGCTTGTGAGACTGACTCTGGGCTGGTATGACGGGGCTGTGGGCAATGTTCCCACCTTCCCCACCGTCCGGGTGGCTCGCTCTGCCTTGATGGCACACACCGGTGATGTGCTTCACGCTCACCGTCCGCCTTCCGTCTGCGGCTCTGGAGTTTTGATGCACGCCAGCCCCTGAGGAAGACTCCGGGTGCCCAGTTTCTCCCAAGTGTCAGCACAGCCCGTGTGGGCAGGAGCATCCCACACCCCGGTCTGCATTTTGCTGCAGGAGCCAGTGTGCTCTTTGGGTCTCCTCACGGGAGGGAGGGGACGGCTAAGAAAGCTGTGCGTGGATCCATCCCGGCTCTGCCCATGTCTGTTCCCTCGTAATCTAACGGTGCATTCGTATGTTGCTGCAATGAATCGTACAGTGAGTACCAGTCTACACTGAAGCCTCTGGATACTTGGACCAGATCTCTGACTGTGACCATGGTCTCAGAGATGGATTCCTGACACCAGGTTAGAGAAGCAGAATGCTGTCCTTAACTTGAAAGGCAGCATGGAGGATAAGGTGAGGTTGAGAAGTTGCATTTTTAAAGATTTGTTTTTTTTTGTTGTTGTTGTTGTTTTACTTGAGGCTGGGTCTCACTATGTTGCCCACACTGTCTTAGAGCTCCTAGGCTCAAGGAATCTTTCTGCCTCAGCCTCCTGAGTGGATGGGACTGCATGAATGTGCCACCACATTAGGCACTTTAAAAAAATCGTTTTGTTTATGCGAAGTTTTTTTTTTTTTTGGTACCAGGGATTGAACTCATGACCTCACGCTTACCAGGCAAGTGCTTGCACCACTGAGCTGTTATCCCCAGCCCCATGTAAAGTTTTAATGGTAAATGAAGCCGAGTGTGTGCAGAATGTTGGTAGAGAGTGGAGCAGGAGGAGGAGGGGTCTGGCAGGCTGTGCAGAAGGTCGTGCTGAGCATGAGGCTGAGGGACCAGAGTGCCAGAGTTGCCTCGCAGGCAGGGCAGAGGGAGGCGCTCTCTCCGCCCTCTCCGCTGGCCAGGCACCCTGTGCTCTTGGGCAGGGCCGCTCACCTTGGGCAGGGACGCTCGGGAGCCGGAGCTCTGCGTGGTCATGGTGAGCACTGTGGTGATGCCCAGGCCCACGCGGGCTGGCGCCGCATCCATGTTGATCCAGAAGGAGATCCAGGAGAGGATGACGATCAGCAGGCTGGGGATGTACATCTGGATCAGGTAGTAGCCCATCTGCCGCTCCAGGTGGAACCGGGCCTCGATGCAGGTGAATTTACCTGCAAGAAGCCACAGTGAGAAGGAACTGGAGCCTGGTAGAAAGGAACAAAGGTTTTATTCCTAAACAACTATGGCTGGAGTCTTGGTTCAGCCTCCCGAGAGCCGTGTCCTTAGGCAAGTGTTTGCACCCCACTGCACCTCAGTTTCCTCATCTGTGTAAACCAGGGGTACGTACTTCACTTGGGTCTCTGTATCCCCAGTGCTGCATCTGTGGATGCAACTGACTGCAGGTAGAAAATATGCAGCAAAAAGACTGCACCTGCACTGAATATACAGACTCCTGCCACAATTCCCTTAAGGATGCAGTGTAATACCCACTGGCACAGCATTCACAGCCTACTAGGTATTGCGAGTCATCTAGAGATGACTGGGAGCACACAGGAGGGTGTGCACAGGTTGGATGCAGACACCACACCATTGCATACGAGGCACTGGAGCAGCCTCTGATTTTGGTGTCCAGGTTGCGGGGAGGGGTGTCCTGCAACCTCGCCCCTGTGCCTCCCAAAGGGGGATGCTACTGGTAATAAAAAATAACGATACCTACTTTACATAGTTACTCGCACGGCCATGTGGAAGGGAGAATGAGACCATGCAGATGGAGAACTTAGCCCGGACCTTGCATCTTACAAGTGCTGGGGATTGGGACCGCCATTTGCCACCCGCGTTGTCCTCATCTTTATCACGATTTTAATGCTAACAGCGCGGAAGTGTGGCTTCCTTCCCCAAACATGACTTGCCCCGTTGCCTGTTGTAGAACCCTTCCCGTCTGCCTCTCCCCTTGGAGAAGGAGGTTCCGCACCCTGCCCTGCGGCAGTGCAGCTCTCGCCCGGCTTTCTGACCCCCGTCACGGCTCCCTCCTCTCCTCTCCACCTCTCGCCTTGAACACGTCCTGCACTTTCCCGCTGCTAAGCCTCCAGCCTTGCCCGAACCCGGCTCCCCAGCAGGAGCCCTCTCTTTTCTATGATGGTTTTCTCACGCAGGTGCCCCTTGCTCCTGTGGTCGCTCGGCTCTGTTCGAGTGACCACAGCTAGGCATGGCGAAGGCCTCACTAGGTGAGTGCGCGGGCAGCTGGCCTCTCCCTTCCTGTCTCTGCCCTGGGCCCCCAGCTGGCGCCCCCGCATCTGTGGTCCTGGGAGTCAGCACTGCCCACCTCATGAATTAATAAAATCCGGGTTCCCGCCATTCATTGTTCTGACTAGACTTCGGACCCCCTTGGCCCCCCACCACTACAGATACGAGTTTCTCTCTTTACTCTCTCCATGGGTTGCCCTGGAAGTGGTGGACTGAATTACTTATTGGAATTCCAATAACCCTTCCCTGGGCTTACAAATGTAAACTCCACCAGACCCTGATGAGGTCTGGACGGGCTTCCTGTAGCATGAGGCCTCAGCTCAAGCTACTCCGGGACTCACAGGAAGAACATTGCAGAGCGCCCTTCTGGTAATAAACCCAGAGCTGTGTCCGTCCTGGGCACTTCCTCGCTTTCGTGGAATCAGCGATCGAATAAACGGCCCTGGCTGGGGGCAGGATCGGAGGGAGAGACTGCTCATACCGACCTGTGTTGTAATGCTTGGTGCAGTACCGCAAGTCCTTTTCTTCCTTCAGGATAAACTGAGGTAGGGTGAGTCCGTCCGCCACCTGGACAGCTCCCTGCTCCTGCCACTCAAAGATGAGGTCATTCATGGTGTATCCAACTGGATGGGATCAGAAGAGGCGGCGGTCACCACCCAGGAGCACTCGTTGGAAGCACGTCAGGGCGGTTATGGATAGAGGGCGGGAGAGGCGTCAGACACCGGATGCAACCTGAGCCCACGCTGCCGTGCTTGAATTATCCTCACGAAGCGGTTAAAACTGGTTGAAGTATTTACGTCTACCCCGGCCCTCCCCGCTCTCCGCCCACCTTCTGCACCCTGCCTGAGCTCGTCCCCTGCCTGCTCCTCACCCTCGAGGTGAAATGAAGCGGAAACCTGTGGGTTCTACCTGCGTGCTATCCTCACCGGCTGCTTTTGCTGAAGAACAATTCTACTACTGTGTGCTGTCTTGGTGGGACTCGTGCTGGGAGCGGGGCGAGGCGGGGTGGCTCAGAATTGGTGGGTGCTGACTCCCCTTAGAGGTGGTACCCCAAGGAGAGGGTCTGTTACTTCCTGCCACCTACATGCTTGGGCCTGTGGTGTGTACTTTTAAGTGAGTGAGACTTCTGTGGTTGCCCGGCAAGAGATCAGCTTTCCATGTGTTCCAACACTGGTCCTCCGTCCCCCATCAGAAGGAAGTACTCCTTCGAGGTGGGAGCATTTTTTTGCGGGGGGAGGTCTTTTTGAGACAGGGTCTCACTATGCAGTTCAGGCTGGCCTAGAACTCACTTTGGAGCCCAGGCTGGCCTCGAACTCACAATGATCCTCTTGCCTCAGCCTCTCAAGTGCTGGGATTACAGGCGTGTGCTACCATGCCCGGCTCAAGCATTTTGTATTTCTGACAGCACGCTTGTCTCCTGAATTATCTGTGCAGCATTTTTCCTGCCTCTCTGTTGAGGTGAGCATCTCCAGGGGCTCAGGGGCCTTGTCTTATTCGGACCACCTCTCCCCCATTCCTGGTGAGCACACCCACGAGGGATACAGGATAATTAGTCTCTTTGGAGAACACTGCAGACTCTGAAGCTCGGACCTCAGTCAGACGGTGTAACGGGTGTTACATTTCCAATGAATTTTCTAAAAGCAAAGCCCTCATCTAGTGTTTTGAGTTATTGCAATAATTCCTTGAGGTCCAGCTATTAAGGAAATGACCCACAGGTAAGTGGGAGATTGGGTCTTTAAACAGCGCTCGTGCAGGGACTTACAGCTTTCCAGTTGCATGATACACGTCTGCACATCCATGGGGAAGTTCTTCAGATCCATGGGGCAGGCCAGCGTCAGGGTGATCCTGGGAAGAGAAGAGCGGGGGGATGTTGGATCTGGGGGAGCCGAGCCTCCATTCCTAGTGATGATCAGGATGCCCATTGTCCAGGATAGGGAGAGGAAGCCAGGGGACTAGTGCTTACTGCCTAAACAAATGAAGATTTCCGAGTTCCTGATGTGGAAATGGAGGCTCGGAGAGGTACAGTGCATTCCCTAAAGTTGCAAAAGTCAGAGGAACTTCTGGGTTTCTTGGAGTCTGGCTTCTAGAGACCTGTCTCTAGCAGGTTGCAGGGTGGGGTGGGGTGGGGAGGGACAGTGTCCACTCCTATCCTGAGCCTTCTGAAGAGCCCTTGGGTGAAGAGAGGGCCCCAGGTTTCAGCCGAGCTGCAGTAGGCACCCTGAGGCCTCAGGCACCCCCGGTGCACCTGCAGCAGGTCCTGGGTTCATCAGAAGTCACTGGGACGAGGCCCCTGCCTGCTGGGCGGGCACACACACAGAGACTCACATCTGCGGGCTCATGCTGGAGTCAGGGGGGGAGTGCTGGGCTCCCCAGGATTCTGGGATGACTGTTTACTCAGCCCCTGCACAGGCTGCAGTCGCGGGGCCAGAGGGAGGTCCTCTGCAGGATGCAAGGCAAGTAGCTCGGGCTGGGATACAAGGCTCCAGCTTGAAAGGCTTTGCCCACATCAGCTCTGCCTGCTGCGGGGAACAGAGGAGAAAGGCTCTCTGCTCCATGGTCAGGCTAGCTCCCTCTGACAGTGAGCACCCTGGGGTGCAGAGTGGATCGGTGGGGACTTATCTAAGGTCACACAGCAAGCTGCTGGCTCAGCTGGGATATGAAAGCGCGTCTCCTGGCCTGCGGATTCGGAGTCCCAGTGGTGTGGGCTCTGAGTTCTCCGGCAGGAACTGCATCTCTGTAAGGCCAGCCCCGCGGCCCTGAGGCCCCTAACTGCCAGCACCTGGATTGCACAGGGCCCTTGGTGCGCTTCCCCCACTCCTGCTGCAGCTCTAACCCCCTGAACCTGAAAAGTAGCAGTAAGCCACGATAGGGGTTGGGGGGAGGAAGAGGGAGGAAGAAAGGAGAGAAAAGAAGGGAGTAGCAGAAGTGAAGAAAAGTGAAGGGAAAGTGAATGCGACTGAAGTTTCAAAGATAAAAGCGCCAAAGTGGGGCAGCTGTCATGCTGGGTTAATTTCCTGAAGCTGAGTGACCTTGGGAACATCACTTTCTGCTGACTTGTCCTTCTGTCGTGCTGCACTGGGACTTAGCTTCGTGAAGATATGGAGCTAGCCAGGTGGCAGCAAAATCCAAGCAGAGTTCCCCCTCCCCCACTCGGGCCTAGGTAGCCCATTCCTGAGCTGCGACCGGGCCATGACTCCTCTGGTCTGCATGAAGGAGGATGGCCCCAGGGTGAGGAGGGCCACGGAGCTCCTGGGCCCCCAAACCTGAGTGTCGGTGGGGAGATGACTGAGTTCTCCCCTCCCCAGCCTGCTCCCCTGAGCTCAGCCACTCCTGAGGGTTGGGGTCAGCACAGCCTCTCCCTCCCAGAGCCCTGGATATTTAAGGTGAACCCAGATTAGAGCTATGTTCTAGCTAACTGTGGGGACTTGGGCAAGTTACTTGCATTTTCAGCTAGATCTTCACTTGTCTAACCTGCAACATGAGCACAATAAAGCCTACTTTTAGGTCTAAAGGATGAGATATAATCCGTGCAACCTACCCAGCAGACTGTAAATTCTTGGCGAATGGGTGCTGGTATTGCCACATGTGTCAGCCCACCTCACCTCCTGGACACTGGTCATTGATTCCGTGCCTTGGGGAGGTGATTAGGACCTGGGCAGGGTGGGGTGCCAGGGACTGAAAGCTTCGGCCCTCACCAGCGTCTGCAGGATAACCCACAACTGGGAAAGGGGGTCCAGCCTCTGGACACAACGCCAGGTCCATGGGGTAGAAAGGGTTTGTAGGAGGGACCCAGCGGCCCTGGGGTACAGCAACGAGCAGGACCATCCAGCTGGCAGGCCCGCTGACTGCGAGGTTGCTGTGGTTGGTGCCTCGGTGGTGATCGGTGTGTGCTTTGTGCCTTTGCACCTGCTAGTGGTCGTCAGGTTTGATTACCCTGAGATGCCGGGTAACTCCTCCTCCTCTGTCTAGGATGCCTTCCTGGTCTCCTTGGTTACAATGAACCTCGCCCCTAGAACTCCTAGCGGGACTTCATTCTTGCTTGCTGGGTGTAAGTTACAGAGCTGGGCCTCCTATGCCCCAGAGGCGTTGAGCTGCAGGGCTGACCGATTTCTCTCTTTCCCCCTGAGCGCCTACCTCCGGAGGGCGGTGGGGCATGGCACGGCCCAGGAGACCGCCGAAGACCCCGAGCCGGGCTCACCTGATGCTGTAGAGCACGTTCCCATTGCGGGAGATCCGCAGCAGTTTGTTGTCTGTGGTGATCTCGTGGAAGTGGGCTCCCTTCTCGTTGGCAAAGAACAGGTCAGGCTTCCAGATGGAGTCCAGCATGGATGGGTCCAGGTCCAGAGAGTCATCCGGGTATTCGTTGTAGGCCAGCCGGGGGTCGTTCCACTGCTGCCTCAGGAAGATGTTGACTCTGTAGTCCTGCGGGCAAGGAGGTGGAGGCAGGGTTAGGCTCTGCCCGCCGGGTCCCGGGGCACCGTGAAGGTTAGTGGGGGGTGGTGCGTCTTATTTGGGAACAAGATGTAAAGTCTGTGCATTAGGCAGAAACACGGGAGACATAATCACCCCCAACACCCCCAAAATGCCTAAGTATATTCAAGTCTGAACCGAGGGTGTTTAAATGTTACACTTTCTTTTTTCTTTTCTTTTTTTTTTTTTGCGGCACTGGGGATCGAACTCACAACCTCGCACCTGCCAGGGCAGGCGCTTAAGCCACTGAGCCAAACTCCTGGCCCTGGTTTTTTGAGGCAGGGTCACACTATGAAGCTCAGGCCGGCCTTGCACTCGCGTTGTAGCCCAAGCCGGCCTCAAACTCACAATGCTTCTCCTACCTCAGCCTCCCGAGTGCTGGGATTAAAGGCGTGTGCCACCATGCCAGGCTTACACTTTCTTCTGAAGAAAGTTTAAAATGAAGTTCACAGGCTAATGCAATATACATGTATTTTCATCATCCCGGAAACACCTGTTTTCATCCTCCTGCTAATACTGTCAGGCTTGCTTCGTGTTTTTCAGAGAAGAGAATGAACATGTTGTAGATAAAATTGAAGCTCCATTTTTCCCATTGACCCCAGGGGTACAGTTATTCTCATGCACACTAAAGTTTGAGAATTATGGATCTAGATAGGTGGAAGGAATAGAAGGAGAAACTAAAAGCTGATGTCTGAACACCCAAACCATTCTGCTTAAAGACAACAATTCCCAAGCAGTGAGGGAAGGGTTGTAGATTTCTAGAGCATCACTGCTGCTCCTGGAATTCAGATCACACTGCTTTAATACCTGCTGTGGTGGATGAACTAACTTGTAACACCCAGCTGAACTCAGTCAGCGTGGCGCTGGGTGTGGAAGGCCCACCCGAGGATTGTTGCTAACAGTATAAAAGCAGAACTGAAGGGGAAGAGGGTGTGCTGTTGCTTCTCCTGGAGAAGCTTGTCCTGCTGGTTTTCCTGGTATGAGCTCAGCTGTTCTCCACGTTGGAGGAGCTCAGGTCCTCACTGTCGATGAGGATGGCTGTGGTTCCCTTTGGGGGAGCTCCGTCCCTTACTTTGAGTGTCCCTTCCTGGCTCTAGTGCAGATCCCTCAGCTGCCGGCACAGATCCTTCACCCTGCTGGTGCAGACTTTCTAGTTTCCATCACTGCCCTTTGGGCCTTCCCAGTGCAGATCCTTGATATAGACTTGCATGAGACATTGTTGTGGGCTCTAGGCCTCTAGCTGGACTCACTGGGGGCATTGCCAGGGGATCCAGGCCATCAACTGAATTCCTTGGTTTTGCAGTGTGTGGACAGATCTCCTGCGCTCTTTTGCATTTGACTCTTTGGGTGAACATTATAATCTTATAAGTTACATGTCCTGTATTGAATCTTTTCCCTTGTAAACCCCAACTGCAACACCTGCCTTCTAGGACTTCCTATGACAAGTGTTGATTTATTTGGGAAAGTGTAGTAGATACCATGGAGCTGCACCCAACCGGCAACTGCAACTCAAGGCAGTGCTACATTCATGTTCCTCTGATGTCATCGCCAAGCAGTTATTCTGCTGGAAAAAGATTTGCATAGATCAAAGCAATTAGAGAAATGCTAGCCTAGACGACAACATGCAACCACTTTCTTTACTGCAGGACTCCTTGAAGACGTTAGGTGCTAGTGAGTTGTGTGTCCGCCTCCAAGAAGGGACAGCAGCTGCGACAGCGCTCTGGTGAATTCTGGCCACAGAGCTCCTACTCTGCACATGATGGCGCACCTTCTACGGACCAAGACGGGGGCTGCTGTCTCTGTCAAAACTCTGCCCCTACTCTCCACCTTTTCTTTTTCCAAGGGAAGAAACTGAAGTTGGAGAGATTCAAGACTAACCCAGTTTTACTAGAACTGTACAGGGGCCGAGCTCACTCTCGTTTCGAGTGTCCTGACCCCTCCTGAGGGCTTAGGGGAGCTAAGCCCCTGTGGATCCTAGAGGAACTGCAGCCTGTTTAGTCTCCATTCACAACTGGAGATGGTACGGTATGGCATAGGTAGGTCTCAGTGATAGGAAACTGGGTGATGCAGTTAGGAAATATTTCATTCAGCCCACAATGTGGGAAGAAATGTTTGCCAGCTGTTTCCTCAGACAGAGGATTACTATATAGAACATATAAAGAACTGATAAAAATCAGGCCCCCCAGACTCAAAGACCCAATCCAAAAATGGGCATCTGAGATGAATGCACATGGCTCATGAAGAAATACAAATGGCAAATAAATATATGAAAAAATGATCAGCATCATTGATCATCCAAGAGATGCAAATTAAAACGACACTGAGATTCCATCTCTTCCTGGAAAGAATGGCTATCATCAAGACATCATGCTGGTGAGGCTGTGGGGAAAAGGAGCCCTTCTCCACTGTCGGTGAGAGTGAGAGCGCAACCACTGTGGAAGTCAGTGTGGAGATTCCTCAGTAAACAAGGATTAGAAGTCCCATTCGATCTAGCTATTCTCCTTCTGGTATCTTCCCAGAAGAATTAAAAACATCATACCCCAGCGATCTATGTGCACCCATGTTTATAGCAGCACAATTTGTAATAGCTGAATCTTGGAAACAACCCAAATGCCCCTCAACTGAGAAATGGATAAAAAAGATGTGGTACTTTTTATACAATGGAGTACTGCTCAGCCATAAAGAAGGATAAACATGAGACTTTTATAGGTGATTGGATACAACTTGAGACCATACTCATAGGTGAAATGAATCAGACTCACATAAATAAACATCAGATTGTCTCACTAGTGTGAGAAACTGAAAGAGTAAATAAGATCTAAAATGTACAATAAATACTGTGAAATGAGAAGAAACTGTTCAAAAGGGAACAGAAACTGGGATGGGGGAAAGGAGAAAAGAATGAAAGGAAAAACAAAGATACTTAAGATAGTTATGCTATTAATTTCTCTTAGTTCATTAAAAAGAAACATTTGTGCTAATATTGTTTGGACAATTAAATGCTGATATCTTGTACTCTGAGTAACCTAATTTAAATATAACTACACAATATATTAACCATTGTTACTATCCTATGGTTTTGAATTTTTTATCTTTAAAATAAAATAAAAAGAAATATTTCATTAAGAATACCTGTCTGTGGTGGTAGATACCTGTAGCCCCAGTACTCTGGGAGGCTGAGGCAGGAGGATCACAAGTTTGAGCCCAGTCTGGACAACTTAGTGACTTAGCAAGATCTTGTCTCAAAATGAAAAATAAAAACATGCTGGGGATGTAGCTCAGTGTGAAGGCCCTGGGTTTAGTCCCCAGTACCAATACCACATACATGCATGCACACACACACACACACACACGAAAGAAAAGAAAGAAAAGATGAGAAAAGAAAAAGAAATCAGCTTCATTGGGAAAATCTGTGATTATGAAATTGTGGCTATACAAGAGAATTTGGGATATACAAAAGAATTTGGGGTATATTTGTGTTTTCCAAACAAGAAGGGCTTAGCTTCTCTGTTGTACTCCCCAAATGGCCTGTAGTTTCCCCCAAAGATGAATAACCTTGTTCAAGTCTAACTTTAAATGGTTTCATTCAAGAAATAGCCTCCACCCATGAAGGCACCTGTTGCTCTTTCCCTAAGGATGTCGTTTATATGTGGCCATGCTGTTTTCTTTTGGGGTGCTACTTCTAAATCCTCATGGGTCTTCTTTATCTGTCATCAGCGGGGGTGAACTGAGATGAACAACCTTTCTCCTCTTACCCTTGCCCCTGCCTAATTCCTCCCACAGCATGTATCTCATTCTGTTTGCCTATAGAGATATCAATAGCTTCATACAGTGTTCCAAGGTATTTTGTAGGATTTTTCTATAATTTAATCGAAGCCTCTCCCTCCAGCCTCATAGAAAGTGACATCCGGGCTCGTGATCTCATGCCTGCTCAGTCCCAGGGTGGAGGGAGCCCTCGAGGCCCTGTCTGATGTTGGTCCTTTGTTTTTTTTACTGATGGTGACTGACAGCTCAGGACCTGGCCCCATCTGAGCAGGGGCTTTGTCTTAGTTACTTTTCACTCATTGCTGAGACAGAATACATGATGCCCCAAATTAGGGAAGGACTGGTTTACTTCTTACAGTTCTTGGAGGTTTCAGTCCATATTCAGCTGGCTGCAAGGTAGGGTGGTGTGGTGGGGTAGCCCTTCATGGCGACTGCCAAACAGCAAGGTGAACTGGTGAGAAACGGAAGACACGCCTTCCTTCCGCCCTTACACTGTATGTCAGCTCCACCCCTGGGCGAGTGTCTCATTCACATCACCAATCCCAGCACCAGACAACAAACCAATCATGAATGCTAGACTCAGCCGTGTCCATGCCATGATTACGTGAGACTTGGTGGGACCATAAGAACATAACTGTAACATTCCACCCCTGGCCCCCAAAAGACTCATGTACATCCTTTATACAAAACACATTTAGTCCATCTCCAAGAGTTGCCAAAGTCCTAGCAGTTTCAGCATTGCTGAAAAGTCCAAGTCCCAAGTCTCCTCTGAGATTTATGGCAAACTCTTAATTGTAACCCCTTGTACAAATGAAAACAATGTTAAATACTTCCAACATGTAAAGGCTCAAGATAAACATTACCATTCCAAAAGTTACAAATGGGAATACAAAGCATTGGAACCCAAGCAAGTCCAAAGTCCAGCAGGGCAAACAGTAAGTCCTGGAGTTGCAGGTCCAGCATCTGAAACAACCTGTGGCAAATTGTGAGCTCCAAAGGATTTGAGTGACTCCATCCCCACAGCAATTCCAGGGGTTTTACTTTCTACAGCTTTTTCCCTAAACCCATTTTGTTTGGTTTTTTCAGCTTTCCTTGGATGACCCACGTTCATGGCTTTTTATCAGCCTTCTGGCCTTCTGAGCTCTGACCAGAATCTCCCATGCAGAACAGCCTAAGCTGTTCTAATGCCACTCTTACAGGTGACATCTCTAAAGCTTTCCAAACTCTTCCCACAAGCCATTCTCAAAGGCTCTTGAACCACATGGTCAGGTTTATTCACAGCAATGACCCCACTCCACTGGTACCAAATTCTGTCTTGGTTATTTTTTTCTCAGTGCTGAGACAGAATACCTGACACTCAAAATTAGGGAAGGAAAGGTTTATTTCTTACAGTTCTTGGGGGTTTCAGTCCATACTCAGTAGGTTCCAAGGCAGCATGGCATGGT
>RJWM01015320.1:0-48055 GCA_004363535.1 Dasyprocta punctata
AAAATGGAAGATACAATCAATTCATGTCTGCCTTGGTTGGCACTAACAGAGTTGTCATTATAATAACACTTAGGTGTGGTGTGGTGGTGCACACCTGTAATCCAAGCACTAGGGAGACAGAAGCAGGAGAATTGCAATGAGTTTAAGGCCAGTCTAGGCTACCCAGTGTGTTCAAACCCAGTCTAAAATACATAGTGAGACCCTGTCTCAAAAAAACACAAAACAAAATAAAACAAAACAAAATTTGTATTGCTGTGGAAAGAAGGATAGAAAGATGTACAGAGTAGTTAGAGAAAAATACACATTTTAGAGGATTTGGTAAAATTCAGGCCTGACATTAAAAAAATCTAAGCAGTTTTATACATTTTAGAGTCTTGATTCATCTTACAGCTGGTTTTACTGTACATAGTGACATAATTTTTTGTTTTGTAATAAATTAGTGTGCCACATGATGTGTGTGTTTGTGTGTGTGTGTGTGGGGGGGGATTTGTCTTTCTTGCTAGTTGATTTTAGTGTTAAAATTTGTTGTATTGGGTGTATGTGATAATTGTATATGAACTATTTCTCTGCTGTGATAAAGAAATATACATTTTACTAGGAGTACCTAACACATGAATATTCCTTGGAGTTTATACACGTCATAAGAATGACCAAACAATGTCTGGTACTAGCAAGTCTTTAGAACAGTTCATCTGTTCTATAGAAAAATGGGCATTCATTTGGAAACTGGAGTTGGGTAGCTATTCATAAGACTTTTGTCTGCTTTTACAATCCTAAGTACTGCAGAGACACATCTCAGTAAAAGAATCATCACTGCCTGTAATTAGGCATTCAATATACTGACTTGTAAGTTTGTAGAAATCTAAGTCATCGATAGTTTGTGGAAATCTAAGTCATCAACAGAGTCAGTGGAATGTTCATCTCTATAGCTGCTACCAAAATAGTACTGCTTTAAGTCACTACTCTTGATTAATAGCAAAGCATAATTTTTGAAGAAAAAGTCTATATTTGTCTTTGATCTTACTGTTTGCATATAGACCATTTTCCAGAGAGTTTATTCAGCTGGGCATTTGGGATATATGGACTGCATTTTGTAGCTGCTGCAGATAGAAAAATCTTCTCAGTGTCTATATACTAATTAATATAGCTAGGCAAGAAAGAGGCCAATTTACAATTGGCAGCCCTTTTAAACTTTCTTCCTTTTCCCCACCTTAATAAAGTGCCACATCTTAGTGGAAAACTGTAGCACTGGGAATTGTGATTTCCAAAAGTAAGCCTTTCAGACTAAAATTATTTTTCCCTTTTAGTCCAAATTCCGTATTTTCCATATCCCAAAATTTGCCAAAATAAACTTTGAAAAAAGATGTATTATTCAGGACCATATTGTCTCCATCCCCCAAACTGATGGCATTTGGCGTATATTGCATCATTCAATTCTCATTTGTTCCGAAACGCTCGGCTGCTGACTTTGTAACAGTCAATGAGGCCTGCAGAAACCTCCATCCAGAGAGCCGTGTTCTTCTGTAGCTGTGATAATTGCCCCCACTTGAGGACTGATTCATTTGGCCTTCATATGGGTAATTAAGAATCACAGACCTGTGGTAATGGCCTAACTGCATGGGATTCTGAACGTTTCGTTTCCAACATCCTGTTTAAAGCATTGCAAGGCAATTGAACACATTGAGCAGTAGCTTTGTTAAAATTAAAAGTCTTCAATTTTTGTTTGTTTGTTTGTTTACATTTGAAGCTAGAAGGTAGGCACTGTATTATTCCTTGGTCGTGTATCGTAATAACATGTGGTCATGTGTAGGGAATTCACAATTTAGGTGTGCCTCATTTCATTATAATATGTGTGTGAATTTCCTCCAGTTGCTTATGTAGGAAATGCAGAGTTTTGGATGCACATTTGCATCTCAATATATTACAAAGAAGCTGCTATTTTATATTCTATGTTTGTTTTAGATGACTGCTTAAGGAAAAAGGAAGAAATAGTTTGTTCACAAAGAAAAAAACAGACCAAATAGTTCAATTGTGCAGTCAGCATTGCTTTTCAAAAGACATTCTATTTGATTAGCTGCTTAAATTGATTTTGATAATGTTTCAGTTTTCATTTATTTTGGAATAATTCATCCTAACCTCAAGTTGAATTGTATTAATGTTTTGCATTGGCATGACACAATATTTGTAGGCTTCAGCATTTGACTCTATTCTTAAATTAATTATATTAAATTCATTCCAAGAACTCAGGAGTCCATCATGAGACAATAAATGAGTTAGAAGAAAGGTGATTTGATGAACTATTATTCTACTCCTTAGTTTCTTTGCCAAAAGAACACTGATGTTTTTCTTAAATTTTGCAGATATACAAAGTGTAATATTCAGCTCAAAAGTGTGGACTCCTCCAACGGCTAAAGGCAGTGAATTGTGACGGGTGTCCCTCGATGGTGATGATTCTGCTCCCTGTTAAATAATTTAGGGGGAGACAAATGATGCTGGACATCAAAATTCTGATGTGGCACAGCTGGGAAAGGCCACACTGAGATATTTAAGCAGAAGTAGAAATTATTAAAAGAAGACCACCTAATTTTTTTTCAGATTTACGGATCTTTACATATAAAATGTTGGTGCTGTAACAGCTCTATTTGCAAAAAAGAAAATAAATGTTAACCAAAGAGAATCAAAATGATTTAAATTTTAATTTTTCCACTGTTGAGCTACTAAATCAAGGAAGCATTACCTTCCTCTGTACCATTTTTTCAGTGAGATAATCAACAAATGTTGTATGAATGTCTTTCTGGCTGAGTGTCTTGTTCCTTGCAAACAAAAGTGATATCAGAATGAATGATGTCTCATAGATATATTAGACAAAGACTGATTTATTGACAACTTTTTCTGTTTATGGGCCTGACTTAGCCAGGGGCTGTGGCTTATATGATGATATAATTCTGGAAAAAGTAAGTAAAATGAAGAATTGAGCTCCCTTTTTTTGCGGGGGGGGTGGATGCCAGAGAAGGACTGTATTATTCTCTATCCTGGGAATGCATAAATGAGGTTCTTGACTTTGCCATTTGGGGTAATTAAGTTATTTTAGTCTCTAATCCTCTAAATATGCACTATCAGTAATAAAGTATTTCAACCTCCATCCACTCATCCTTCTGTCTCACAATTTGTTTGGAACACATGTGAAGATATGCATTTTATTTTTATTGGTGCCTCCTAGTGGCAGCAATATGTTCAATTAGTGCTTAAAATTTAAGTAAGACTTCTTCCATTGAATTGTTGCTTTTCTCTATGAACATGCATACGGTTTCTACATAGACTACTTTAAGACTACCTGCTTCGTTTTAGCGGAATTCTGTTTTAATTAAATGTAAGGCCCTTATAGGTATAAATCACTTATTATGTGACTTTATCTTTTCAGCATATGTTACTGTGTTTATATTAAGTATTAAGTGAATAATTCTTGAATTAACACATATACTTTTAATCATTATTATTCTTTTAAATCTATTGCTAAAGTATCATTATATATTCTAGTTAGTGATAGCAGTAAATTTACAATTATCTGCCCAGGGGAAAATTCATGATAAGGTTAAAAATGAGCCTCAAAATTGAGGATATACATGCATATATATATATATATATATATATATATATATATGAATGAATATCTTTTTATATATAGATATATATTCTCTACTGATCATTAATATGATCCATTTTATTTTTTATTTGTTCGTTTAATTTTGTTCTTTGATGCAGACTTTCATTATGTAGTTCAGGCTAACCTTCAACTCACTACATAGCCCAGGATGGCCTTGAACTCACAGGGAACCTCCTGCTTCAGCCTCCTGAATGCTGTGAATACAAGTGCATGCCACCATGACCAGCCATGCATTTTGTTTTTAAACCAATTACCAAATTCATGTAGGATATTGAGCTGAATTAAAGCGCAAAGAATAAAATCAAAATAAGTCCTTGATTAAAGTATATCATTTCTTCTGGAGATTAGATGAAGTGGAAATCTTATTTTCTAATTGAGCTTTTTGTTTCTTAAATTTTCAGATCGGATTGCTTAATATAAGGTATTGGACATTAATCTGATTTTCTTTTTTATTTATTTATTTTTATTTATTTATTTATTTTTGTGGCACTGGGGATTGAACTCACAACCTCTTGCCTGTCAGACAGGCACTTAAGTCACTGAGCCAAACTCCCGGCCCTGGTTTTTTGAGGCAGGGTCCCACTGTGTAGCTCAGGCCGGCCTTGCACTCACGTTGTAGCCCAAGCCAGCCTCGAATTCACAATGCTCCTCCTACCTCAACTGAATGTTTTTATGATGTCTCTGATGTATATCGTGTGTAGCACCGCTATTCTTCTCAATGCATACTTGCATTTTTATATTGGTGCACTTTGGTTACTATGGAATGTCAGAGCTCCAAAGCCTAACAATGGCAACATTTTATTAAAATATTTCAACCTTTGCAATATATTGTAGTAAGTGGTAGAAGTATTGAAATTTTAGAAAGGGACTCCAGATTAGATCTTTTCCATGGAGAGAATTTCCATTTTAATAAACATGGTTGCTATGAGAAGCACAGGATACATTTTGATAGGACTTCTTAAAATATTAATTTTATTGTTATTACTTTAATGTTTCAGAACAGTTCTTTCACTTCTATCTTACTTCATCATTCAGTCCCCCTTGCCCTAACATTGTAGCAGATAGCTAAAGAGCATAAAGCTTTTTTTCTGAAAATTTCATCACTAAAGAATCTCTACTCACTTTTAGATCACTGTCCTGGGGACTGTGATTTTACTTCTTTGAGCTTCAGCTTTTTATCTGCCCCCAAATAAAACCAAAAACAGGTTTGATACCAATGTGATAGCATGCAATTCATTATAAGATAGTTTAGATTATGCCTGGAAAGTAATAATAAGTACCCATAATGAGTAGAATTCTAACAAAGTGTTGATTGTGCTGACAAAATCTTTCTCATACATTTTAAAATCCTCTTATCCTTCTTTTCACATCCAAAATTATCTTCTACAAAATCCCAGTGAGAATTTTTAGTGTTAGTCTGTCAAGTTTCCTCATCACCCATAATTCATCAAACATTTATTTGAACTCAGTTTTTGAAGCTGCTTTTTACTTACTATATCAAATGTTATGGAAACAACTCACTACCTAACAACTTGCTATCTAATGAAAACATATTATGTGCTATACTTCCTGCAATAATCATTAGAGAAGAGAATTGAGACGTGTTATGTACATGAACCAATTCTCTACGGTGAATATAATCATTACATACTGCAAACATTTACTAATAAATCTAAAAATGGTAATGCCTCAAGTATTATTGGTACACTCACTTTAATGTGGGATAAAAAAGCACCTGCAATTGAAAAGGCATAAATGAATGATGAGATACAGGCAGGAACTGAATGGAGATGGAGTTTGCAGATTAAGGAAAATGGTGCTTCCATTTAATGAGAAAACAATACAAAGACAAAGTACAGAATCAAACTGTAACTGAATAAATGGAACAGAATGAGGAAGTAAGTGGAGCTTCAGAAATGAGCAGGTTGGATTTAGATCATGTTGAATATTCAACAATTTAAAATCATTTTTATGTTAAATGAGATGCTACTGTCAAGTTTTAAGTATTATAGAAAACAGTTTGGAGTAGGTTATATTAGTTCAGATGGAATGTAGACATGGAAAAATTCCAACAATCCTTGAAATACTGGTGCCTCTGATGATCTAATCTATTACTTTTGAATTTTTCTAATAAAAAATTGGAACTAATGGTGGGTAATAATGCAACACATATATTGAAAATATGCTCTTACGAACCTGCACTTGTAGGTTACAATGGACTAAATATATAGACTACTCCAAAATTTCTACGTAAAAGCCCTCATCCTCGGTGGGACTGTATTTGGAGATTGGGAACTGCTTGGAAGTAGAGACACCTGGATTCTTAGAGGTACAGTCACAAAGAAATAATCAGTACCTTCATAAGAAGGAAGAGAATAGTGGTTTCTCTTTCTCCATGTACACTAAAAGAAAGTTCATGTGGAGACATAGGATATAGACAGCCATCTTCAGTACAGGAGCAGAGCCCTCAACAGAACCCCACTCTCCTGGAACATTGATTTTGAACTTTCAGTTGCAGAACTGTAAGATAATATATTTATTTCATTTAATTCAACCAATCCATGGAATTTTATTACATTAGCCCAAGCATACTGAGAACCAGGTTATCAGAACATCTGACTGTACACAGGACCAACTGCAGTGCTGTAACACACACACATTTCCACCATGCTCCAGTTAAGAATCAGTCTCATACCTATGACCATTACATATTTCATTCATTACAGCCATGAGACACATTCATACAATGTAAAAACGCCTGCTGATAATTTGCAAACTCAGGGGGAAAACGAAGTATGGCTAAAAGTCACCAAAATAATCAAAAATTGAAAACATATTAAAGAGTTTAAAATGAGTTTAAACATAAAAAGAAAAATATTAGAAGTGGACCCACATCCCAAATCACTATACATACCATAAAATGCTTTCCTGCAGGTAGAAATAAATGAAAACTGAAAATCATATGTTACAGAGCAATGAGTATACATACATTTCAAGGAATTTTATTGTCATTTAGGCAGAATTGATTGGTATTTCTGCAAGCACTGGAATTGAATTATTATAGCCTTCTTTTAATATAGTGTAATGGTATATAAAATCCCATAATACAAAATACAACTATTTAACTCTGTCAAGAATTTTTGTGACTCATATAAGAGTAGTCTGGATCTGGAAATCAGAATATTGAAGTTTTCTGCTGAAATATATAAATTATCCAATAAAAGAAATGAGGAAAACTTCTCAATGGGTTTAATTTTCTATTTGAATTGAATGAGCATCAGATGACAGTTTTGTTTGCTGAGATTTAGACTCCTGATAGAAAATAATTTGGTGGATGGCTGAATATCAGTTTGTTGAATATCACATGACATACATTTCAGCTCTTCACCATTGCTTTTGCAATCACTTAAGACATCTTATAGGTATATTCTACTTTAGGTACCAGTTCAGATACTCTGAGGTATAATTTTCAATGCTGATATGATATTTTATGTCTGAAAGATACCTAAAGTCTAAGTCTAAAGTTTAATAGCTGTTCAAATTGAGAAAACCATTTGAAATCATCTCCTTGCTACTTATGCCTCATTCTTGATCAGTAGCTTCTACACTGTTATTCATAAAGGAAGGAAACAAACAGAAAACTTTCTTGTGTCTTATGAATGTGCAACACTATTTGATTTTCATTTTCCTAGAATCTATTCATTAAAATAGGTAACAAACAAGCAAAAAAAAAACTAAACTAGGGTGAAGGGGATGGGGAAAGCTTCTGTTACATAAGTGTTTCTTTCTCCTCCATAACTATAAGAATTTTAGAAAAGTAACACATTATTAATAGTTCCTTGAGAGCTGAGGTAGGAGATGAGAATTGGGACAAATCAGAGAAACTACTGGAAAGAATATGTCAAAGTCATAAAAACCCAGAGGACATGTGCACAACACAGGACCCAAGTGATGGCCACAGCTTCCAAGTATTGTACATGGAAGCAATCAGAAAGTCTTATTTTCAAAATGCTTAACCTGGTTTTGTTCACAGGATTAATCAGTAAGGAGCTATTTCCAACTCTTCATTTACATGTGCTGGGAAACCACGTGAATTTTTCAATGGGGCAGTTGAACTCCTGTGCCAGGTCAAGTGGGGTTTTGATATGACAGCTGTCCCAATGCCTTATTACATACTGAGAAACCAATGCAAGAATTGGGGGAACAAAAGACTCCTTTTTTTCTTATCCTCAGGGACTCTGTGAGTCTACTCACTGTCTGGTTCTCACTCTTTAGTGCGTACTTCTATTCCACCTGCAATAAATGTACAACCTCGTTATCTCTGCCGTGTGACTTGTCTAATTTTTGGATAGGACCTTTAGGAAGGAAGACCCCAAGGTCCCCACCTTTGGCAACACAGCCATTGTTACAAATTTTCATGTTTATGTTTTAATCCAGACTTTTCCCCAAGTATTCATTTTATGTGTATCATAAAACACTCTAAGATTTTTCACATTTTACACATTTTATTTGCAAACACAGGTTCATAATAAAATATAAATTTCATTCTCCAATGAAATTACACATAACCCTGGATATTTCAGAATCTTTTAAAACACATTTCAACAAAAACAATGAAAAATGTAACATTTTACATATTTGTCAGATTAATTTTGCTATATAGTAATAACTAGCTTTGAATATTAATTCATACTTCACATGAAGTGTTGTAGAACTTTACTTAGCAGCACTTAGTGTTATTATCTTAATACCTGTCTTAATATCATAGATGAGGTATGGTTCATTTTTCTTAATACCATAGATGAGCTATGGTTCTTAATATCATAAATGAGCTATGGCTCTTTTTTCTTTCTACAAACATACATGTATTTCCATATTTATAATCAGTTATGTTTTTTCATAATCATTATTATTAGATTTTTTGGAGTCAACATGTTTGTTTTATCAATATGTTCATAATATTGCACCAAAGCAATTTTATTAGAACAAGTGTATTTTCTTGTAATTGACATGGATGGCTTAAAAATAAAAAGTTAAGTATTTCTTTTTATATTTTCTGCATTTTAACTTTTACATATATACACAGTTCATGTTACTGTGTTAATTTTTAAATTCAATCCACATCAAATTCCCTGTTAAAGTACCTAAAACAATTACCGTATGAAATACAGTATTTAATAAAATGTAACTGTAAGAATGTATATGAGTAGTGTGTAGGTGTGTTTACAGTCTTACTTAAATGATATTTTGATATAATGCTTATCTTTATAGTATATTGTGAAACTCAAAAAAATAAGACAAGTCAAAATCTTTACAATATTTCTCAATATGCTTCCTATTTAGACAAATTACTTTGTTAATTATAATATGCATATATATTAGTGTGACTGTTGAAAGGAAAATTTAATACACATTCTTTGATCAAGATTTATAGCTCATACAAATTAATAAAGAATATGATGGATAATTGTACAACACTCTATCTTTACAAGTCTTCCCAAGCATCTTTAGTACAAAAATCTATGCTGGTATAATGAAAATTAAATATAGAGAGAAAGATGTGCCTCTCGAGAACCCACCACATTGGGTCAGAGAGGCTCCAACCAGAAGAAAACTAGCCTGCCTTCCTGGTGACTGTGTGACTGGCATGGATTCGAGGGAGACAAAGATGTGCCTCCTGTCTGCCTACCAGTGAGCAGGCTAAGCATCAAGGACATCCCTCCCCGCTCCCCGTAAGCAACTTGCTGGTTTGCAGGACCAATTAACTTGATAGCAACTAAGGCACATAAAGCAACTAAATCCTTGTATTATTTGGTTGATATTGCAGACCTGGGGCCAGCAGTCTGAGCATCTCTTGGGAAGATGATAGTATGCAACATAGCAAATATGGGGGATTTTCCTCTGTCTTGTCTTCAAGACCCAGTGTTTTTCTCATTGCTTTGCTTTATTCTGATTAATTTTTGTTTCTTTTATTTTTTTGCATCATATTATATCATGTTTTTATTGGTTTTATTGTGTTTTGCTTTTGCTTTGATTTTACTATACCTAATGGAATGGTTAACTATGCTGAAAATAACAAGATACACTATAGTAACTATTGTTTTTATAGTATCTTTCTTTGAAGTACTGTACCAGTTTTACTTCTTTGTTTTGATTGACTTTTTTCTGTTATGTTTTGTTGAATTTTACTATCTTTAAAATAAAATTTGTCCCTTTAACTATTCACTTCACCAATTAAAGGAGGTACTTGTGCAATTGTAAAATTGAATACTATATGTATATTCCTGATCCTTCTACTAATATCCTAATATCTGCAAAGATATTAGATAGCAAATCAATGACATGTCAGATTCTAAAATTTCCTGTAATTTATCCTTTTCCTCCTTATGGGAAGCCATTACTAGTTCCTCTTTGTTAACTGTCTTTGTTAACTTGTTAACTGTGCTCATAATAATCCTGTTGATTCCATTATTTGGTCCATACATATTCGTTTCTTTTGGCTTTATCTCCTTCAGGCTTAAAGCTGTACACCTACCAAGATGAACGTGCCTGGTATCTACTGAGGGCCATTAGTTAGAATCTCTGCAGAGTATCCCTGACTACCATGCAACAACTACAACCCCTTTCAGCCTGAAGAAGCCAGATCGGTCAATGCCCATTACCCCTCGCAGCAGTTCGGGTCACTTCTTCAGAGGGGGGAATGTTATAGGCAACTGAGTTAGTTAGAAATATTACAGGCAGTCAGAAAGGGCCAGACCCTCAAAAGAACCGGTACAGAGGACCAGATGTCTTGTGACCTTGGAAGAGATACACACCTCTTGCTGTGGGCCAGATCTCAAGACAGAAGGCAAAACAAATGCAACTACACCCTAAGTATAAGCATTAGGGATTAGATATGTATCATTTTGAGAAGCCAGGAATTACCATCCCAATCCCCTGATCCATAAGAATGCTCACTTACTACGTGACTCGCTTCCCTATTCGTCCCTGATTTGGTCAATTTTACCTAAACAATTAGTCTTATTGGTTGACCACAGTTCTGTCCCACCCCATGCCCATCTGCCTTGCAAGTTCCCAGTTTTTCCCATCATGGTTTTGCTCTATAAAAGTCACTAGAAAAGACAGAGTATTTGGCAACCCACTTGGGACCCCTTTTGTTTCTCTCTCAGACAGAAGCTTTCTTTCTCACAATAAATATTTCTGTTCTTAAAAATAATAAAAAAAATGAAAAAAAGAAAATTAAATAAAAGTGGTACATCTGTATTATAAAAAATCGATCAGATAATAAAACAAATAACTGTGTATTAATGTAATTTTGATTACATATATATTTATATGGTGCTAACTTTGCAATAAGCATAGTTCCTGGGAATTTTCTTACAATTATTTGTTTAATCATAGCAACAACCATAAAAGGTACGACTATCTTTTCAGCAATATTGTATTATTTCCAATAAAGGAACTGGAATTCTATTTCAAACTCTGCAGTTTCAGAGTGCAAGATCTTATGCCTTTATTATTTAGGAAAGTAGCCATATTGTATTTATTTCAATGAAGAAAAATAAGCAAGAGAAAAACATGATATAATTTTTAAGGGCTACAGATAGGTGGAAAAAGAGGGAGAGAGAGAAAGGAGGGAGGCACAGAACAAGGTACAAAGGGAACAGAATGGGTGAAAGATGGATGGATAAGGACGTTCTTAATATTTTTTAAAATATTCATACAAAATTAAAAATAGGTACTGCATGGTGGAGATCACACTGATTTTCTCTATGTTTTTCTATCTTAATTTTAGACAAACTTCCTTTAAAAGCAGTTGAACCTACATAAAACCCACAGATACACCAGCTGGATGTGAAGGTTTAGCCACTCAGAAAAGAAAAGGAGTCCCTAAGAGATACAGCCAAAAGATTCAGCAGCACTAACTGCCAGCTTGCGATTGCTTTCTCAGATACTAGACAGATGTGTGGATAAAATTTTCGGTTCCTCAGAGATTGTGGCTAAGCAAGCTTGACATTGCTATAAAAAATGTCCGTGGTTGGAGATTTATTTTAAGATTCTACTCCCTGTGATTTTGTTTTTAATTCACTCTTGCAGATTGAACCTCTTAAAATCCATGCGTTAAAAGTTTCACCTTTAGTACCTCAGAAAGTACCAGTTCCAGGGATAAGGTTTTGAACGGCAGAGAGAAAAAGGAGTCAGAGGAGGAGGAGAAGGAAAGAGAGGTACGTGACTAAACTGAGATGAGGGGATGCGGGTGCCTCCTAATGCTGAAAACCAGCATCCTGATAGAAGGACAGGTGTCAGGGGGCACCACATGAACAAGCAGGTAAGAAAGAGGCCATCTGATTCACGGGTGAGGAAACAGGTCTCACAAGAGCCCAATTCCTGGGACGCCTTGAATTTAACCTCCAATTCTAAAACAAAACAAAACAAAAACAACAATAAAACAATTTCTGTTGATTAAAGCAGCATTTCATTTTAGTATCTCAAGCCAACTAAAGTAACAGAGAAAATGTTACTGAAGGGAGCTTTTTCCTTCTCATGCCCCACAGAGCGTAACATTGGGTAGATACCATACAATAAATACCGATTCCATTCAATTCTAGAAAACTGGTTTTCAGTGTGTTCTCTCCGGATTGAAATCATCCAGATCACCTGAATGCTGCCTAAGAATGCAAATATGAGACCCCAGGGTGCTCCTGAACCAGACACAGGGTCTGGTAGAGTGATCTGTTTCAACAAACCCTCTAGGTGACCTGATGCACATTAAAGTTTGAAAATTCTGGGATTCAGATGTACTCAAGTGCATCTGAGATTCATGGATGACACAGTCCAGGTGTAAGTGCACAGGAAAAGCCTGGCACCCTCCAAAACTGGGGAAGGAATTTATCTCCCCTGGGGCCAAGGATGGCCAACAAGAAGACCAATGCAGAATGGGATGCACTTACCAGAATTTCATTGCTAGGTGGACATTACCCAGGTTTTCAAAGTTGGTGATTAAGTGAATCTCTTGTTGGTTGACCACATCAAACCTTGCAGAATCCTTCCATCTTATAAGAGCTCTATTTTTTTTTAAAAGTGGGTCATTTTGGAAGAGAATAATATGATAAAAATTATTTTCCTTTTCCTGTAAAGATTCTTGCTATGGACTGCAAGGAGAGGGAGAGAATAGGGAAAGGTAAATATTTTTTCTTATTATTCGTGAGACTTTTCTTTGTGCTGGAGTGGAATTTTAAATATATAGTGTGTATGTATATTCTCAGTATCAATATACAGTTTTAGATGTTACACTGGTTTTTGGTTGATGTTCTCATTATCCCAGGGAGGGGTTTGGATTTTGGCTCTTTCATAAACAAGGCAGGCAAATCTTAATAGCAGGTCTCAGGTCAACTGAGGTCTGTTTTCAGAGCCCTTGCTGTGCCGAATGTCACTCTCACTGCCATCTGTCCTTTGTACGTGGGTATTTAAAGATGGAGATTCACTGACTGGGACAGTTTTTCCTTCACTGACCATCTGCCACAGGTGCTGGAAATGGCCCTTGGAGCAGTCAATCTTCAGAGGGAAGGTTGAATTAGCTGGCAAGAGTTTCTTGCTAAACGGTGAGGTCCACTCTTTTACATTCTAATGCTGAATTTAACCTAGATTTTTGGATTTGCTGTTGTTGTTTGAGGAAACTTTTGGACACCTTTTGAAAAATTAATATATAGGAAAGAATAAATGTTTTATTAAAATACTGATAACTATAGAGCAGGAACATTTACAAATAACCTGAAACACTCTCCCAACTCTTTGCCATCCCTTTTCCGACTTTAAGTCTACAGTTGAGAGCTTGAAAATGATGCTTTCTGCTATGGACACTCTCATAAATATGAATATCGAAAGACCATGAAACAAATTTATTCCATGGAAAGGATAAAAACTACAGGCTATCAACTAATCCTATAGAAATAATTGTCAGATTCCCTAATTGTTTTAACTTGGAAGGCTGAGATACAGTTTACCCAAATCAGTTTTTGCAAACCATATATCTAGTTACTTGGTTAGTGTAAATGAATTTTCCTTTCTAGTTCCATCAGTGAATTCTAGTTATAAGCAATCCTAAATGAATTGGATTAATTATGTAAAAATAATAATTATGATCAGTAAGATAAAAATGGAATTATTAATTTGGAGCTGTTATACATTTCTCCAGTGTCACAAACCAAGAACGCAGCAGATTTGGAATTCCAGCTCTACAGTCTTACCTCAAATACTAGCAGTACTACACTTTCTCTCCTTCATTAGGTAATCCACCCCTCAGCACACATGTAATATATGAATCAGGGAATTCCAGACTACTTTTTACACTCATACCCAAATGCACCAAAAGACTCAAGATTTTAGGGACTATTGCATTATAAAAAATACCTCGTTATCTGGTCAAAAGGAAAATAACTTCTCTTTTAAGGTTTTACCTTTTCTCCCATCTTCCAAAGACCTTTAGCATTTTTAACCATATGGTAATTTTATTTTCTTCATATCCCTCAAAAGTAGCTTTAGTTATCCTGTTTCAGAAGACTTACTATTGTCTGAGAATGGAGGTTTTTTAGCATTCTAAAATGCAAAAAAAATAAATAAATAAATAAAAAAAATGAGAGGAGAAAGTCCCTGAATTAGCAATCTCTTATTTGAGAAATCTATAAAAAAAATCAAATCCTTTTCTCTGATGGGTATTTCCAATGAGTATTTACCCTAAAGACGTTGTTTCTTCCTATGAAATTTGTTGTCCTTCCAAAGTTTTTGATATTCTTCCAACTTCTGTTAAGGTGAGATCAACATATGGCAAAACTGTGTATGTGTTTGGTTAATTACCTACCTTAGTGCACTGTGTGCTGTTAGAATGGAATCTGAAGGACTGGGTGATTTCATGAAGAACAAAACTTTAATGGTTACTGTTTACTGAGATGTACAAGGGCAAGACACTGGGGTTTGGGATGAGCTTCTTGAGTTTTTCTTATAACATGAAGATATAAGAGCCAAGAGAGAAAACTCGGTCCTGTTATTCATTTTTATGGTCCCATTCTTCATTTATGGGGTGCCACCGATCAACACTGCTGCACTGGGGCTAAAGTTTCCAACACATGAATTTTGAAGAACATATTTAAACCATTACAGCCACCAGAAAGGCAGACATTGGAAGAGGTCAATACATATGTTTAAATAGTCTTGCCTTACATGATTAAGGAACATATCTCAGATCTTTTCTTGACAGTACTTCAGAAAATTGGATAGATTTTAGTCTAAGATCAGATCTCTATGCAGACACTCGCTGAGATTTCCCAAGTTCACACAGTTTCTGTAAAGTAACTCTAGTGCTCTTTCTAAAAGGAAAAACATTAAAGAAGATATATTTTGGAATGATGCAGTAAATATAAAAGTCTCTCTTTCCTCACAACTTTTATATTTTACACATACTCCCTTCTAGATGCAAGCTAGAAATACATAATCAAAATCAATAATAGGAGCCTTTTCTAGGTGGTATTTTATTGCAGAATCACCTCAAGAAAAACAACTTGCAATCTAAATTTAGTTCTCAAATCAGTGGTTCTTAAAACAAGCCTAATTTGTAATGAACCAAGCAGCTTCTTATAATGCCTTTGAGAAAGATTCACCAGCGGTGAAACAAACATTTCATAGACTGAATGTAGAAGACATATTGGATTGTGTGATCTCCAAACCCAATTACCACACCTATGGTTTAAATACTTGTCTCTTGCAGAATGCATGCTGAAATTTAATTAGCATTGTGATGATATTAAGGGGTGATCAGGCCATAACAGTTCACCCATTGTGGGTAAAATTGGGGCACTGATTAAAGAGTTGGGTCTTTTCTTGTGTCTCTCATGTCCAGGTTGCTCTTTTGAATGACATATCAGAAAGACCTGACTCTATCCTGGCCCCTCATCACCAGTCTTCTCAGCCTCCAAAATTTCAAGCCAATCAATTTCTGCCTTAGGTATTGGAACAGAACAAAACTGACTGAGACAATGAAGAAGTAAATTCTCAGTGTGGCTATCACATGGACTCAGTTACTTTGACATGGAATGAAACTGGTTATTTCAGGTATCTCAACCAAAAGGAGTTAGGCTCTGTAATGCTTATCCAATATTATGCTTCCAAAGACTCTAAATTGAGCTCCCTAAACTGAATTTAAAAAAAAAAGTTTAAAACTTTCTTCTGCACAAATTTTTTGATAATTTATCAGATGGTGTTGTAGTCAGGAGTTACAGGGAGAACAACTGCATACAGGACACAGAATTTATCATACTGGTTTATGATGGCCACCCAGAGTTAAACACAAGAAAGTACAGGAAAATCTGTCCACAACATTAAGACACAGACTATTCAGCCAAGGGCCTGGATCCCACAGCAGTGACCTGCATGAGTCCAGCTAAAGACCCAAAGCCCAGGACAATGCCTCCCACAAATCCAGCTGGAAATCTAAGAGCCCACGATATGGACTCAAGCCAGTGTATTGTATGGATCTGCACTGGAAAGGCCCAAAGGTCAGCTGTGGAAGCCAGAAAGTCTACACCCGGTGGGGCGGGGAGCGAGGGCAAGGAGCTGTGCAGTAGGTTGAGGGTTCTACACTGGACCCGAGAAGTCATGCTCAAAATAAGGACCAGAGCTCCTCTGAAAAGTACCACAGCCATCCTCAGTGGCAATGAGGTCCCAAGCTCCTCTGACGATGAGAACAGTCCAGTACAGGTCAGGAAGCCAGCATGACAACCTTCTCCAGCACACATCTTCCCCTCCAGAGCCAGGAAGCGATGCTCAATGTGAGGAGCAGAGCTCCCCTAAAATGAACCACACCCATCCTCATCGATGAGGTCCAGAGCTCCTCCAACAATAATGGTTGAATCCGTACTGGGGAAGCCAGCATGACAAGCTCCTCCAGGAGAACCAATGGCTTGAAACAGCAGTACTTAGGAGAGCCCATGATGCCTCTCTCTTCTTCTCCACATCTCTATTTATGCTGGCAACTTTCTTCAGGTGGGCCATCTACACTCAGCACCATGCTGATGTAATTCACCTGGTGTTAAGTTGACTACTAGTTTTTAATGCATAACAGATGGAATGAATAAGACAGTGCAATCTAAACAGCTATGTAAACTACCTGCAGTATGATTGATCCAGCATTGCATTTACTTAACAAGTATATTTTCTATCTGTATTGACTTCCTTTCACACCAAACATCATGGAAACTGAACAATAATTATAAAAATTCAGTTAATAAAAATCGAATAGCAGCATGTTTTGCTATACCAATGAAGTGTCAAAGCAGAGCATAATATGGTAATATTTCCTGAGGTTTTAGTCTGTATGGTGACACCAGCTAATGCTCTTCAACTTCTTTCAATCCGTAGTGCACTTTAAGATCATGGAGGCAACCATCATACGAGCTTACGCCACCCAGTCGATTGGCCTTCCTGCCTTCTTGCCTGCTTTCCAGTTCCATCACATGGCAACACTGCCCTGGTTCCCAGAGGCCTCTCTCACAGTGTGACAAATCAAGTGAGATCTTAGCCTCCTGTTTCTCTCTCTCCACTAGAATTAGACATTAGAATTTTCTCTAACAGTTTGAGCACTGATACATAGATTGGCCAAAAATGAAATCTGCATCTTGTTTCCCAACTTTGAAATACTCTAGCATAATTCAAGAATTTCCATTACTGTGATTCAAGGATTCTCAAAGGAAATAAGTCTCTCTACTCAGCAGAAATACATTATATGAATTTTAAAGTTTACATCCCAGGCATAAAAGAGAATTTTGTATTTTTGTTTGCTTTACTTCATCAAGGAAAGTGGGATTGGAATAGATGCTAAAGATTTAATCCTAGTTAAAACAAATTGTATCATTAGGTTTGGTTTTCTGCACAAAATCTGAGCTCTTTTTCAAATATACACTTTCAGTAACCCTCCTTTGTGAAGGTTGATAGTTTATGACTCTTCCCCTTTTTGTTATGTCAGCGAGATTCATTGTTTTTCCTAATTTAAGGATAATATGAATACATTAAAAGCATTTTGGGGGAAGGAAATTTGATTAAATCGGATAGAAAAGAAATAATTACGTTTTGATATTTTCTGACATTAAATGGTAGATTTGCCTTCTCAACATGGGATTTTTTAAAAGGAAACAGCAAGTGCATATATTAAAACACTGAGTCTTTGTCACCAAAAATTTTAGTCTCCACTCCTTTTTGGAGAGAATGTCACATCCTTCTCTCTCTTTCAACATCTGTATCTTAGACATGTTGGACCGGAAAGCCAAGAGCAAAATAGTGCTTGTTTCAGTCAGTAGCCAAGTATGTTCACTTCTGTCCTCGGCTCATTTTATTTTCATCTACTGTACCTCCTGACATTCAAAATGTTGCTTTTACCAAATATCAACTTATGTATTTCTGGAATATATTGTGTTGAAAGGATTAAAGTATTTAACTGGTTTATTTAAGTATAGAAGATTATCTTAGGTAATTTAGTTGGTCCTATTTCAGTCAATTGAAAAACTGAAAGAGCCTATCTGATACTCCCCTAGTTAAGATGAAAATATCATTTATGGGCAATAGTGTCAGTGAGTCCAAGAGTTCCGGAATGCTTCCTGTGCAAATTTTGCACTTTCTAGCTAGCTGTGCCGTTATATGGTCCCATTTCTCAGAGTAGTATATTAATAAATCTATAATTCGATCATAAAGACAAAATTAGAATCAACTGAGTAGAATTTCTTTTCTCCATGGGGTTTTCAATATAATAGCAATGGAAGCAAAAACTTTACCCTTGGTAGTCAAATTTCTATTAGGTATCTATTATTGTTTTAATAAACTACCATACAATTAATGGTTAAAATAGCACAATTGTGTTGCTTTTAGTTTTTGAAATGAGAATCCCAGAATACATCTTACAAAACCAGAATTGGTTTATTCAGCAAGGTTGAGTGCCCACTGGACCCTTAGGGAAAGGTATTTTCTCACTTTTTCCAGACGCTACATGTTACCTACATTCTTCAGTTTCTAGTGCCTTTCTCTACCCAAAAAACCAGCAGAGTATTACAGTATCTTCAAATCTTTCTCTGACCATTACTCTTTTATAAAATATGTTATTAGTACATACTTATAGTACATAATGATTACATTCATTGTGGGGAGTTGGTACTTGTATATAACACATCTTAATTCTTACTTTTTTTTCATTCCTTCCCATCATTCCTCCTACATCCCTCCATTTCTTGGTCCTCTTTCATTCTGCAAAATATTTATGTCTGTGTTTCCATTATCTTTTCTTTTGCTCTATAATTTATTTATATTTTGAGTTTCACATGTAACAGAAATCATGTGATGTTTAAACTTTTGTGTCTGATTTATTTCACTTAACCTGTTGGTCTCAAGGTGCATCCATTTTCCTACAAATGATTCAAGTTTATTGTTGGTAGAGTAGTTTTCTATTGTGTATAAGTCACACAGTTTCTTTATCCTTTATCAGCTGATGAAAAATATGCTGCTTCCAAGATTTAGCTATGACTTGTGATGCTAAAAATATAGGCAGTCACGGATCACCGCAATATGATGTCTTTAACTTTTTGGAGACGATCACTGGAAGAGGGTGAAATGCAAGTTCTAGTTTTAGACTTTTGAGGCTTCTCCATATTGATTCTGCTTATAAAGATGCTTGTGATTGTATTGAGCTCATCAAGGTAACCCAGGATAATCTTATCTCAATGTTAATTGATTAGCAATTTGAACTCTATCTGCTACTTTATTGTTCTTTGCCATTTAGTTTGAAATACTCACAGTTTCAGGGATTAGGATTTGGACATCTGCTTAAGGGCATTAATTTTTCTTCCACATCTACCATGACAGTTGGATCCTTATTAATAGTTGTGTTTTACCATGATACTGTTACGTAGCAACTCAGTTGGCAAAAATTTAAGCTTCTTAATCAAATGCCTAGGTTCTGCCACTTCCTCAACCTCTAATACCTCTCGAAGCAGCAATTAAACTTAATTCAGACACTGGCAAGTCTGTCAATTTAACACAGACCTTCTGCTTTATCCTCCCACCCTTTGTCTCTTCTAACTACAACTCTAATTTCATTTTCTTGTGAAACCATAAAATTTCCCCCAATCATATATTATAAACAGGTTCAATTATTTTTATTCTCTTTCTTTCCTTTATTTTCCTTCATAAATACTTCTTTTTATCATTTTATCATGTGTATCTTGCCTATCTCAGAAAAAAACAGCTTTGATCCAAGGTCTGCTCTTCTCTACATTTCTTAACAGTTACTTAGAGTCATTCAATCCAACAATTTTTCTAATTGTTTAGGTTTCTCTAAGTTTTTACTTTTTACCTCTAATCCTACTGAAAATACCAGCAAAATTGTGATCTTAATCCTGGTCAGCTTCTATAACGAAAATATCATAAAACTATAGTTCGCAAATGGTAGGCAATTATTTCCCACAGTGATGGAAGCAAGAAAGACCGACATCAGAGCTGCAGAAGATTCAGCGACTGGTGAGTACCCACGGCCTTGTTTGTAAGTGTACTTCCTTGCGTTTTCAAACTGGCAGCCTGTACATAAAGGAACTAGCACGTGAACTAAAAGTTCCTAAAAGTACCCACATAATATCATTTCTTTGATTTCAACATATGAAATTTTGGGAAGACACAACATTTGCATCACATGAATTGATACCAGGCCAAGGCAAAAAGAAGCAAGAATGGAAAGGAACCCGAGCTTAGTAATTTCTGAGTGGTGTGCATGTATAAATGTTATACAATTAGCTATATATTTCAAATGCATACAGTTGGCTACAGATTTTCAAATATACATCAGCTGTATGTGTTTCTTTGAATTCTGGGAAGATATTTACATGAGCTGTCTATGGAAGTTAATCAAGGAATTAAACAGCAATGAATAGAGAAGGCCTTTTTGGACTAAGAGTTTACTTCTCTTCTTAGGTTTCCTATTTTGGTTTGAGTTAATTGAAATATTTTGCCCCTGCCAACAATCAAAGAGTTGCTCTAAGAACACATAAGACCAAACGTATTAAAGCATTGAGTTACATGCTTATATTAATAAAATGTAATTATTATTAAATTAAAGAAAATAACTAATTTCAAATGCTCAAATGCTTAGTTTGCTTTAAAATACTCATTAAACTTTAGAATAATTTTAATATAAAAAATGGAAACTTTAATGTATTGAAGTGCTGAATATAGTTTGAAAATAGTTTGGAAATAATCAGTCCATGTCTTTATCGTTGTTTCAAGTACCTCAGTATTTCAGAGGTTCAAATAAAATTAATCTGTTTCCATTTTCTGATCGTAAGAGCAGTATATATATATATATATATTTTTTTTTTTTAATTTGACACATTCAACATGCAGAAAACAATAGCTAACCCTATTTCCAGGAATAATATTAATCATGTACTTCCCAGTAGGGACATTATTTAAATATTCATTAAGTTAAAAAAATCATTTCATTTATGTGAAAAAATCATATCAATATAAATCATTTTTTATGCACCCAATTTGTTAAAAAATTACTTTGGCCTATACTTGTATAAGGAAATTTGTCAGGAATTGGAGATTATCTGAATTTCATTTTGAAAACTACTTTCATCATTGTCTGCATGCCAGTGTTAGCTTTCAGGAAGACCAATAGCTATGATTTCATCTTCTACAGTCTAACATCTAAAATATAGCCATTCACAGATTCTGAAAATACACTAGATTATAGTTATTGAATATCAGTAGATGTTAATTTTCCAGGTTGTTTCATACATACGAGCCTATTTAGATAAGCAGATACAACACATGACATTCACTACAGTTTTAGGAAGAATTTTAAAAATAAAATACAATGAGAACAGATATTCTCAATGTATTATAATCTTATATTTTTGTTAAAACTAAAAATGGGTAAGTGGTAGTGCCTTAAAAAATGAGCAAATGAAGTAAACTAAAATCTTCACAATATATGTCCCTGTATGTTTTCTTTGTCTACCTTCGAATTATAATAGCAGAAGAAAGAGCCATCAATATCATTAGATTAAAAAAAGGCATTGATAGGAATTAATTTCTAAACTGGACATGGAGGTGCATGCCTGTAATCTCAGGACTCAGGAGGCTGTGGCAGGAGAATTGCCGTAAATTCCAGTCCACTCTCAGTTCAAGCTAACCTGACCTTCAAAAAATGAATTAATTTCTAATGATAATATAAAATGTAATTAAATCTTGAAAGTACTTTTACAACACTAAAAATCAATATCAGACCTATATAATTTTTAAAATTCATCATGGAATTTATAATGCAAAACACAAATTTAATTATTTTCTCAAGTTTTACTTTTCAGCAATTAAGGGAAGCATTTAGTTTCTAAAAGGTAATCCTAGCATTGCATGAAATGGAAGTCACCTATGTTACACATATTTCTAAAGTTAATTTGATAATCCCTAAATTAAAATTTAATGCTTTTCAAAATAATGTATAACTGAGAAGTAGCAAGTAGCAATTAGCAATTGATAGTTTTATTTGGCTGGAAGCGTAAGTTTATATTGATGAACATAGTACATACCTGTTGGTAAATACATGAGTACATGAAACAATAACAAGATATTTCTTACAGATTGGAGACATCCTTTCTATGTTCCAGAAGATGCTTGGTGATGAGCTTCACTATTATGCATATTTATCTAGTTATTATGCTACTTTATTTCTATAGTACATGATTTTATGATACCAATAATGTATATAATTCCTCTAGGACTTTAGTAAATCACTGATTTTGATTAGTATTTTTTTCCATTAGATTTTATTTATGTTTAGGAAGAATTTATGAGATTACATTTTGTCTGTTAGAAAATTAGGCAGTGACATTAAAGTTTTATTGTTTTAATGAGTTGGCAAATTTAATTTTCCCAAAGTAAAATGTATTCATTTGTTTAAACAAAAAATGCTTTCTACAATATGCAAGTCCCTATTACATACTGATGGTGGGAAACAGCGAATGATACAAACCTATATCCTTGCTTCCCTGAAGTTCCAGTTCCAATGAATGGATGCATGAACACACTTTCTGACTATCCCAGGCCATTGTGCTCTGGAGGCACTGTCTTTCTTGGCAAATATCATGATCATATGTTGTTGGCATATTTCATGGTTATTCTTTTCTGAGAAACCTTGCACTGGTAGCATGGAACTGTGTCCTCTATAATCTCTATTGATAAGATTTTGGTGCCATAGAAAGACAAAGAAAGGAGAAAAGAGGCCTTTATTTCACGCACAGGAGGGCTGCAGAAGAGACCCAAGCATGCTCTGGTGAGAACAAAGAAGTCGAAGTGCTTTTACCAGGTCTGGCTGGGGGAAGAGTTTGGGAGGTGGGCAAAATGGCATTTCAACAGCTGATTTAAAGGAGCATCTGCATGAGCAAACAGGAACCAGAATGATTTACTGGGGGGTGAGGGAGGAGCGCTTGGGTGGTTGTGGAGTCTTGGAATTAGAGAGGACTCAGCACATGCGCAAAAAGGGAGCAGAAGTTTTTTTTTTTTGAACTAGAACACAGAAGTTACTTTTGGAGAGACACCAAGTCGGGCATATATAATGTCAGAGACAGCTAAGCCCCAGGCTGGTAGAATCTATCATGTATATATATATATATGCTCTATTATTCTAGAAATTTGACTGTTGGGTTCATGGCCTAGATTCTTTCAGCTTCCCAAACCAGAGTAGTCCCCCTGACAAGTCTCTCCCCCAACAAACTTCTAAACTATCAACTTCTTAGTTTCTTCAGAACTAACAATCCATTAGATAGCTATAATATATAAAAGATCATTTCTATATACATATGCATTTAAAGTGTGAATATTTTAAATCTAATTACATTTCAAAGTGTGTTTGTGTCTTTGTTTACCTTTCCATTTGTTTGCTTATTTCTTTATTGTGTATCCAGGAGATTATAAACTTGTGGAGATCTAGTACAATAATTTAGCCATTTTTTGTTATTGTTAAACACTTGGCAGCCATAATATGCCTTGGAAATCTTGCTGAATGAAGAATGCATCAATAAATTAATATCATGAATAATTTGGTTCAGTAGATGTTAGAAAAAATTGAAAGGGATTAAATCAGTGAGATACAGTATCTAATTCACAATTAGAAATATCACTCCTTATTCTTCCAAAAAAATCAATAGTTTTACATTCAGTGACAACTGTATATTTACTGTATCCTACAAACTCATTTTAAGGTCATAAATGCTGATCATAAGAGTGTGTGTTGATACAAGTCAAAACTAGAAGTTTCATCTGTGGAATTTTAATCTGTAATAGCGAGCCCAGTAAGGTTTTCATGTTAAGAAGTGTTTGTTGAAAGAGCAAATGATTTCTGAGTTTGAACATTTATTTAAGCATAATGAATATACTGATTATAAGGTTCAAATTTTGTGTTAAAGATTTTAATTACTAATTTCATTAATTTTATTACGTGCTAATGAAGATGTACTTAAAAGCAAATTGCTGAATATAGAAGAACATATTGCAAATCAAGCAGATAGTCAATGTATGTCTCTGACATAGGAAATGAGAAATTTAAAAAGGTATCCCATGAACATAGATTTTGGTAGGTTTTTTCTATCTGTTCAGTGATGTCATTTGCTTTGTCTTTCAATTTATATTTGCTAGGCCACAGGTTTCATCAAATATGTTACTTAAAATGCAATCTACTATAAACATATGATGAAGATCTATAATAAGGTCATGACAACAATTTTAATGTAATTTCATGAAAGTTGTTTGGCAAATTATAAAGAAGTAATCTGACTATTGGCTAAGAAAAATATGCTTTTAAATTTTAATCTAGTACATAAACTCCAGGTGATTGATAGCTATCCAATACAGCCTGTAAAAATATGAATATTAGATTGCTTTCGGACAACCAGAAGATGGTCTTCTTATTAGATTGCATCATCTCCCGATAGAACCATTATATAGTACATATTTTGCTGGTGACAACTGTGATATCTTCGTGATGAGATGACTATAAATAGGTCAGATGTAGTGTTCCATTTTCATCACATCAAGAGCAGGACCAAGGAGTAAGAGCAAAGGAAAAGATAGATATAAAAGGTCAGTAGTCCACAATGCTTCAACCCTGGGAAACAGTGCTGTGTGAGTAACTGGTTGGGGAGAATGCATCACAGAGCAAAGCCAATCTAAGAGGGATAAGTGTTCTTTAGAAAAGAAGAGCAGTGTAAGAGTAGTGTAGGAATTGCAGCAGGTAGAAGTTTGGCCCCTACAACATTCAACCATGGTTGTTACACAAGTTCATGGACATTGCATGACAGAAAGAACTCTGCAGATGACATTATAGTGGGAAGATTATCTTAAATTATCATGATATTCTCGATATAATCATTTGAGCTCTTAAGATGAAAAGAAGAAATAGAAGCACATCAGAGAAAAAAATGTGGATGGAAAGGTGTAGAGGTGAACCATGAGAAAGAATCAATTTGTGGCTTGCTAAATATTCTGAGAAGGAAATTGATGCCACCAACAATTGGGCATGCTAGTGTGTGTAACTTTTACAGTCTTTGAGATTTTATAGAGTAATCAACAGATTCTGCAGGATTTCTGACCTATACAACAGCAAGGCAACCAATAGATGATTCTCTAAGTCTTAGCTTCCTGAAGACAAAATGAGGACCTACTTCAGAGTTTGTTTTAAAAATTGTCTGTGATGGTTTATATAAAACACTTGCTGAGCACATAGTTAAGGGGAAAAATGCAACTAATTCCATTATTATTTATCAGATAGAACTTTCAATTTCTTGAAAATAAAAGTTTATTATTCTAACATATGACTTTGTAATACTCTACACCAAGTAGCAATTATTTATTTTTTCCTGATTCTATGAGAAAGATCAAATAGACCATAGCAGCGATAGATTGTGTTATCTCTACATTATCAGAATCTTGGGTGGGGACAGCTGGAATGACTCTAATCGGTTAAAGCAACTCAACCAGAGTCATAGATGAGAGCATGAGTTATCTCTGCTGTCTGGGTTTCCAGTTCTTATTGTGGCCTCTGTGCATCTCTGTGTAGCTTGTTTCTGGTTCTTCCTAACATGCCAGTTGTGGGAGAATGGGATTTTCTGAAGCACACAAGCCTTTCTCTAGAGATAATGTAGGTGTTTTCTGGTCTCTTAACCTTAAATTGCCAGACTTGAGGCTTGCAATACATCCAGTTATTACATTCTGTGGATCAAAGCAAGATATAAGGCCAGTCAGGATTTAAGTGGAGGCCAAACAGAGGTCACTATTCAGTGGGCAGAATGGTATATAAATATATATTATGAATATTTGTATTTTTAGATTTAATATTAATTTTTATTGATGTATCATAAATGAATATAGCATGAATATGTATGTATTTACATGGAATTCCATATATATTATAATTATATAGATGGAATTGATTGCTACCATGTTTAAATTATGTGTCCATACTCTGAAAATTATCTATTTGAACATTTGGTAAAAAACAAACAAAATGCTTTATGTTGTCTAACAATTCTGCAGGTGCGAATAATCTCCAGTTTCATCTTGACTGGAATAAAAGACTGCTGGAAAGGTGATCGGATGATGATGGGAGCTAACCCACTGATGTGTTCCTAATTACTTTTTACCTTGTAGAAGATAAGATCAAGTCAGAGGGAGTGGGTTACAGGGAAGGGGAACCACCTTGGGGAGTGTGTCCAGTCACTGATCCCTTTCTTTTGGGTTCTTTTCCTTCTATTTGTTTCATGGATACAATGAACTACACAGTTTTTCTCCACCGAGTCCTTCTGCCCTGATGTTTCTGCCTTATAATCCACTGAAAACAAACCAAAATTTGTGACATTCTGAATCAAAATGAACTACTTCTCTTTAAACTGCAAGTGATGGGTATATTGTCCCAACAATGGGAAAGCTAATATAGAAAATGTGGACAGAGAAGTAGAGTCATTGCTCTGACCTTACTTCACCTAGTGGTTTAGAAGCATTTCAACATGGTTTATGGAGAGATTAGTAGAAGCAGGCTAAAGAAAACTCAAAATGCCATCAGCAGCACTTGATGGGTTTTCTGGTCAGAGTTTAGAAGAGTAAAATGCTGATTGGAATGTGAACAGTAAAGGAAGCCCAGTGAGATTTCAAATAAAATTGAAAACACTATTTAGAACTGGGCCAGAAGCCATATGTGTTAAATGCTGACAATACATACATACATACATACATATATGCATAAAATAAATACTGCATTTTTCCATATCTTAAAACTTTGTTAGGAAGTTGAATTCAATAGTGATGGACCAACTGATCACACAGAGGAAATTTCAGGGCAAACTAACATGCAGGTAGCAGCATGTGTATTGCTGGCTACTCATATCCAGGTATACAATGAGAACCATTAGCCAAAATAAAACTTCCCTCTAAATTGTTGGTGCCAGATATTTTGTCCTAACATCAGGAAAGCTAATACAACATATTTCAGAGATAGTACAAGAATGCTTTTGGTCTTGATATATTGTTGATTTACCATCTTAAAAGAAAAGTCAGTTCCAATTTATGATATAATTCCATGGAATTTTAATTACTAATATTTATCATAGTATTTTAATTTTTCGTTTGATCTAATTAAACATTATCATTTTTTCTCTTGCTAAACTTCATAATCAAATGCTTTACTTTTGAATGACTTGTCTTACATTTCTCCTTGCTGAGACAAAATTTCCAATGCCCAGAGTTAAGGGAGAAAAGGTTTATTTAGCTCACAGTTTGTGGTGGTTTCAGTCCATAATTTGTTGACCCCAGGGCAGGGTGGCTTCACAGAGGAGAACAGTTCATGGCAGGAAGAAGACAGCAAAATCAACCACTAAGAGAAAGACAAGTCTCTTTCTTCTTTTATATTGTGTCTAACCTACTGGAAACCAGTCCAATCAGTGGATTGATCCAGCAATCACCTACCCTTAATCTCAGTACCCTTAATCCCAGCATCATACCATGAATCAATCACACACTCTAGATTCAGCCATCTCCAAAAAAACCCTATGACTGCATCAGGCTTTGGAGAGATAGCCATACACAAATCATAAAAATGTTAAGAAATGTTAAGAAAATAATTATTATTTTTTAAAATGTTAATCATTAAAATGTTAAGAAAATAATACAGGAAATTTAATATTTTAGTCATAAAATGGTATAAATCACAAATTTTACTTGGAAAATATAGTTTTAATTCATGTTCATAACAAAGAATATGCTCAAATGTCATGAGTCCTTAGAAAATTAAACTTGATCTGACTCTGGAAAGAAAGCACATTTTATAGTAATTATTTTATGGTCACTAAAAGAATTTAAAGCTGTGCTGATAGTCAAAGAAATCAGTCTGATTCATTGCATAAATAGAAAGTTTTTAAACAATATGTTCTGCAAGTCACAAAAATTGTGATGTTTTATTTTTTAAACAACTACATATAAAATAAGGCAATATTGATTTTTATTTAAAATGCATTTTAAGTAATTGTCTACACTGTTAGAATAACATTAACCGTGTAGAACTTTTGCTAAGTTTAACCAGCATTTGGCAAATTAAATAGAAGCATGATAATAAATGTCCTTAAGTATTGCAACATTAACAAACATTGAAGATATTTTTCACATTTTATAGGAATTTCATGTTTGCTCCTGAAGAAATCAAAATTTTAAAATGACCACTGCCCTGGTTTTTATAGATCAGTTAAAGAACCATCCCTGAGTCAGTTAAAATTTATCTGTTGAAAAGCACAAAACTAGCTGAGCATACAATAAAACTGATCATATTAATTTTAGAACAATGTTATTTCAGAAAAAATATTTTACCCTATAAACCTTATAATTACATCTATATATAAATAGGTGTGTGTGTGTGTGTGTGTGTGTGTGTGTGTGTGTGTGAAAAAGGAACGTGTGGCAATAAAAGCCATCTTTAGAACATTCTTCTTAATATACTTAGCACTGGGACTTTGTCTCAGCAACCTTGAGACAATGAAATAGTACTGGAACATAAATACAACTTTATTTGATAGTCACAAATTATTCATGTTTAATGTCTTGCTAGAAATATGAAATTTTAATTAGATATGAATCAACCAAATAATACAAAGAAAATAGTTCAAAATGGGATAGAATCAGTGAAATCTGGTACTGTTTTTAACAAAAGTCCATGTTCTTTGCAGTACATCGCATTTCTTTGCCCACAATCTAATGTGTTCAGACAGTAGCATAAATTAATATCCAGTGTGTAACATTCAGAAAATGGTAGTTTGTCCTTTCAGACAACTATATTAAATGATAATAAACAAGGGAAGAGCACATTACATTAAACTGTTTTTAGTCAATGAGACAGAAAAGAACAACAGAAAATACTGCTTAATTTTGTTTTCAAAGGAATTTAAAATCCTTTTTTTTTTTTTTTTTAATTTGGTACTGGTAATCGAACTGACCATCTCACACTTGCTAGGCAGGTGCTGTCCCACGGAGCTATAAACCCAGCCCTTGAAATCCTTTAAAGAGATACATTTCAGCTAAAGAGGTATACAGTTTACAAGGTCACCCTGATAGCTTTTGAAATTTTGGGTGGAAATGACAAGAAAAAAATCATTTCAAAATAAGATCATTGTCCGTTTAACCTCTTGGGAAAGCCACTCAGCTTTCCACGAACTGAGAGGCCCATCAGAAAAATGCTACCGGTGAGATGGTGTTTCCAGTGGTGACACATGGAACCATCTTGCCTCTGTCTCAAATTGGTGGCTCCCATGATTTGATAGGCTTTGTAAAGATGTGCTGTGATCTGGATGCATCCCCCAGAATTCAAGTGTTGGAAACTTAGTCCCCAGTGCAATGTCATGTTAAGAGACCAGACTTCAATAGTGACCCAGTCATGCTGTCTCTCGTGATGAACGGATTAATGCAGCTGTAGGAAGAATAGGTTCATTATCATGCAAGCAAACTTCTGAAGAAGAAAAAATTCATCCCAATTCCCTCGCTTTTCTCTCAGGAGGTGCTTTGTACCATGTGATGATAAAGCAAGAAGGCCCTTTTCAGATTTGGTCCTTTAATCATTGACTTTCTTCTAGCCTCCAAAACCATTAGCCAGAAATGCTCCTGTTCATTATAAATCCCCCAGACTGAGGAACTCTGCTCTAGAAGCATAAAATGAACTAAGATGAGATACAACTGTTAATACTGAGCAAGTCTGTCACTATCTCTAGTATATAGAAACGTCAGCAATGCTAATGTCAAAAGGGTTGAATTTTCTTCCCAGGGCTCAAGTGCAGAAAGGGCAAGTTAACTCTTCTAGATAAAATGAAGTGTGCCTCTGTTCTTACCTGAATTATTTTTTAAAGGAATTAGACCTGTGTTTTTAAGTTCTCTTCTTCTGTCAATATTACAAAACAACCGTAAGATTTGCAATTTGAGCAAATAAAAGAAGAGGGTTTTGTCTCTCCTTTGTCTACCACCACACAGTGCAGAATATTGAAAAGCAGATTCAGAATTCAAGGTGTGTGCTTAGTGATTGCTAGAGTTATCAGACTTCTTTGCAGCATCCAAGGTGCTCACGTAGCAAGCTATCCAGAAGTCGCACGGACGTTGAGGCACTAGCTAGAGTGGGAAAATATCCCGCGCACTCTGACACCAGCCCTGCCCCTGCTCTGAAGTTGCCCTCTTAGTCCCTTTAGCATTTTAAGCTTCTGACCATCCCCAAAGCCAGCTAGAAAACTACATTATCCTAATTGTTTGCAAAACATATCTGGTTTTCTTTTCCTAATGAATCTAGGCTCCCATTTCAAGACACAAATCCCTGACCAGCATTCTGGAAGGAGGAGAAAATACAAGTTCTTATTCTTAGGTAAATATCACCTCTCATGTTCAGCAGCTGGAGAAAGCAGCCATGGTTATTGACTCAATCAATTATCTTGCTATATTTTTCTCTCTAGAGTGTACTTCTCATTTAAAAATGTCTTCCATCTCAGTATTCTGTGAGAGGGAGACCAACCAATTGTTTACATGGGTATTCACCTGAATGTTTCCTACAGAGTCTGTTCTAATCTCTGAAGGCATGGAAATATTTTCCACAAAATTATTTTGGCTATTCAATAATCTGACCCTAGTTGTTACCGAGTTTATTTGTCTAAATCTTCTTCTGAGGTATAGAGACATTGGACCACCACATTTGTCCTCAATGATATTGTTAACTCTACCAACAGTTGTGATAATGTCAATGTCGAGTATTTATTGATAGTAAGCTTTACAGAAATCCCAAGTGTCTTCTCTGAAGATATTCCTTCATTCAGTGTTTAAAAATGATCTAAATTTTCAATGCTACATTAATTCTTTCTTTGCATAAAAATCCTCCCCTACCTTCCATCTATCATATATATTCATTGGCTTCTAAGATAACATGGTAGATTTAAAGGAATTATAATGTGCTTAACAGGCAATCAGTAAAAAGATTATGAATCAGAAAGAAATCTCACATTTTTATATAGAAAAGCAGATATATCTTTTGACTTGTACATTCTCAAAAGATAACTAATACCATATAAGAAGATTTGATAGTTTTATTTGCTATGTATTCTTTGTTAATTCACTGTAAATTTACATAGTATTAGATGTAGCTACAGAGTTGAATTACTTGCTTTTATTCAAAACAAAAAGCAAAACAAAACACAAATACTTCTAGAAATATAAACATTTCAATGATGGCTCCAAGGTCACTTGGAAGACAGTTAATGACCTCTAATTGTGTTCTAATTTGAATGAAGAATCTCAGTAGTAAAGATAACAGATCTTCATGTTAACACAAAATATATTAAAGGAGTGAGTACAGTGTTTGAGATCATTAATTTTATCTGTCATTTTCCCATATATTTGAACATATAAACTGAAGTCCGTTTTAAAGAAAACCCAAAGAATTAATAATATTCTGAGTCAGTGTGATATTGAATGGATTCTTAAATTTCTATTTTTGAAGTTCTCTGTGATTAGACTATTCAGCTTCTATCATGTTTGCTTTTTATCCTAAGGTAATCTTTGATGGATTGAAAGATGCATAAAATCTGCATATCTAGAACATATAAAGAACTGAAAAAAATCTGACTGCCTAAATTTAAACTCAGTCCAAAACTGGTTCTCTGAGATGAATACACACTTCTCAGAGGAAGAAATACAAATATCAAATAAATATTTGAAAAATTTTTCATCACCACTAGTTTTGAGAGAGATGCAAATGAAAACAATGCTGAGAATGCATGTCACTGCAGAAAAAAATGGCTATCATCAATCAATATCAAATCCTGGAGGGACTATGGGGAAAAGGAACATTTCTGTGCTGTTGGTAGGAGTGTAGACTGTTGCAACCTCTGTGGAAATCAGTGTAAAGCCAATAAACTAGGACTAGAGGTCACATTTGATTCAGTTATTCTCCTGACTATCTTCCCAAAAGAATTAAAAACATCATACCACAGTGATATATGCATACTTATGTTTGTAGCAACATAGTTTGCAAAAGTTAAATCTTGGAAACAACAAAAATGTCCATCAACTGATGAATGGATACAAAAGACATCTTTCTTTCTTTCTTTCCTTCTTTCCTTCCTTCTTTCTTTCTTTCTTTCTTTCTTTCTTTCTTTCTTTCTTTCTTTCTTTCTTTTCTTTCTCTCTCTCTGTCTTTCTTTTTTTCTTTTTTATACAAAAGGGTACTGCTCAGCCATAAAGCAGGATAAATTTGAGACATTTCTAGGTAAATGGATGCACCTTGAGCCCATAGTCTTAAGTGAAATAAATCAGAACATTGCTTTGTCTTCCTGGTGTGAGAAACTGAAAGAGTAAATAAGGAATAAAATATACAATGGATATTATATTTAAAAAAAGGACCTTGATCTTATTTCAAGAGAAAAAATTTAGTCAAATTAAAATTGCAAAAATATTTTGTACCAAATGTCAAATACCTTCAATTTGAACTAAAAATTTCAAATAGTTTGTGAGACTGGTAGATACATATTATTTAAAAACAAACTGCTGAGAAATATATAAAGACATTTAAACCTGAATAATAATTTAAGGTAAGAAGTAGAACATAAAAGTATTAGACTCTGTCTAAAAGCAAATGACTCACCTCCCATGATGGCAAGGGTTGACACAGCAGCAACGATCATCAGTTTTCACCATTCAGAATCTGGGTCACTTCGCTGAAAACTTTGTTTGGATGGCAACAAGGAACAACAGAGAGTTTCAGTTTTCCACTATTATTATCACAACAATCCAGAGAATCATTAAAAACATACACAACAGATTCTATTTGTGATAGAACTTTATGTCCATTCACTTCAAACACAAGGCATGGAAATCTCTGCCTTCACGTGTCCTCACTCTGAAATGCCAATCGTAAGGTCGAACTTAAGGAAAGACTGATACCAATACTGCCTGGGCAAATCAAAGCTTAAAGTACTTGTATAAAAAATCATGGCTAAGTTCAGAGCAAAGTGATGAAAGCTATCCTCTAGAACATCTAGAACACTAGCATCCTTATGAGGAGAGCTGACCACTTCAGGTCATAACTTACTGGGGAAACCCACGCAGATCGTAAATTCTGCAGAAGTCAGTGTTCCATCGCACCCTCCTCAAGCTCCACGTCTTCATCAAAGTACTTTTCACACACGCAGCTAGAGCCATTCTCATTTCAGGTTGTGTGGAAATATTCCAGGGAGTAGCTTATCTAGACCTAGGGCAGTTCATTTATCACAATTATACAGTATGTAATTTGCCTGAAGGTCTCCTGAGGTATATTTAGAAGAGCCCACAGAAGGGATGCAGTCTTTCACAGTCTCCCAAGTCAAATGCAGCTTCATAGACAATATTCTCTTTACAATTCCAAAAACATCATCATCATCATCATCATCATCATCACCATCATCATCATCATCATCATTATCATCATCTCATCGGACAGCTCTATATGCCTCTCTATGTGGGATGGTTCTAACTCAAGGTACAATCAAGAAAGCTGAGGAGGGAGTGAGGGAAACAGAAACAGAGAGAGCCAGAGCGAGAGCAAGAGCAAGAGAGAGAAAGAGAGAGAGAGAGAGAGAGAGAGAGAGAGAGACAATCACATTTTCTTACAGAAGTCTAGCCTGACTTTGACTTTGTTACAGAAAGAACTCAAGGGAAATTTTTCTTGAAACAATAAAAATGATCCATTTAGGTTTCAAAGCTTTTAGCTAATAAAAAAGCCTTACTCCCTTCTACTATTGTTCATAATCAAGATATAAAACAAATTAATGCTTTTCTGCAAATAATTATTACATGAGATTATATTGGAGTTTGGAGATTTAAAAGTCATTTTATGAGAATTTGCTGAGTTGTTACTCATTTTGTCTATAAAATATAAGTAATATCATTAAAAGCCCAGTTTAATTGCTTTGAAAAAGTAATAATGTGACATTCATTCTCTACACATTAGTCCCTCCAATGACTCCTTTTATAAAATTATTTCTCCTAGATCTGAAACCATTAAGACTTAAGCTTTTAATCTACTGAGAAGCATATGATTATTTACTCATTTATGAAAAACACGTTTCTGAGTTAACCAGAACTCAAATAATTTTTTCATATATGGAAACAAGCAAGTATGAAATTTATCAACAAAATGTTCCACAATAATATGTATAATAAGAGAAAAGCAAGCAAAACCTGCTGCACTGTCTAGTTGTATCTCTAGATATCCACAGAGATAGGTACTGGTACCTGTAAGTATTGTGGAAATAAAGGGTACTGAAGGTTAAAAATCTTGAGACAAGGGATTTTTAAAATAAATCTTTAGTCAGACAGAGTTGCAAGTTTCACAATTTCCTTGTAATATTTTTATAATAATTTTCTCCCGACACCCCAGATGATACACATTGTTTTGTACCGTTTTCAGTTTTTCTATTCAAATTGCCTTGGGTACATACAAACAGTGTTAAAACTCAAGGCAAAACATTCCATCAAAGTTCATGCTTGTCATTATGAATTTGGAGAAAGAGGCACCAGACTCAAAGGAAAGTGAATTGCTTAAATTTTTGCTAAAATATGAAATTACGTTTTTTTAAGATTTGAATGATTCTATATATTAGTTCAAGCAGCTAGAACAATAATAGCAACAAAATAGACTAGGTAGCTTAAATCACAAAAAGCTCTCACAGTAATGGAGCATGGGAAGACCAACTTCAGGGCAGCAGCAATTGTACACCACATACTATCTACCAAACCGCTATCTCTATTTGCTACGTTCATTTGTGACACACCTAAATCCTACCTCAATACTAATCTTACCATAACAGGTCCCTCACGCATGACTCATGAATGTGGAAAGAACACAAACATTTAGTCAATAACGAGTTGTGTGCAATTTTGTCAAAACTGATCAGTGGATAATTTGATAACATAAGAGAACAATGAGACATTTCTTGATACTCAGGTAAATACATATATATATATATATATATATATATATGCACACTTGTGAATGCTACACAGTCTAATAGATGACCTTTCTTTGTATGGAGTTCTGTTGCAACTAAATAATATATACATGAGAACTACTCCTAATGTTAACAGGCACTTGGATTTCTCTTCTGGATCCCACATGATGGACTGCTTACAGCAGCAATGAGAAAAGCCAGGGCAATGTTTAAGACTTCACACAAGAGGAAAGAACAGTCACTTCAACTAAATCTTACATCAGATTGTGTTTTAAAATTAGCAGAAATCTACATAGCTAAACAAATAGTAAACCAAATACTTCATCAAAACTATTGATAAGTCTGTGAAAACTGAAGGATAGCTAGGAAAATGTTAAATCTGTGTGTGGCAGACAAATAACAGGTAAGCAAGAAATGTTATGCAGAGGATGAATTCTCCACAGTTTTATTGAGACTATCTGTGAGAATCTGTCTGGGTAGTAAGCCTGGAATATAAAAACGGTGATTTAAATAAATATGTAATTGCAATACACTACAAAATCTAGTGCCAACTATTAAATGTCTGAAGATTTTCATTTAAGGTATGTTGTGAGAAAAACACTGTAGGAAATATTTTATTAAATATCCTATAATGTGAAATAAAACTTTATTGTTATGATCTAAGACATTGCATTTTTATCCTTATTTTATAATATAGTATGCGATATATTTCCTTTTCTGGGTAAAATTTAATAAAAACCATTAAAATGTATTCATTTGACTGATAATAAAAGTAAAAGTGCCATTGATACTACATTGTATGCTGAAAAATGCTTGATATATTCATGAAGTTCAATCTTCTCCATAGTTAACACATATGAGTACAATATATCAATACAAATAAATTTTGAAGTTCATGTCTATTCTAAGCACTCATTACATATTTGACAAATATTTCATTGACATCTTATTTCCCTCCTCAGTGCATGTTGTACAATATTGTAGGAAGCTCCTGACAAAGCAGGACGTGAATTGCGGTGACAAGACTACCACATAGGAAAGAAGAGCTGAGCACACATGCTGTAAGTATAGATTCAAATTATATATTTTACATAGCAGGATAATAGAAATATTTATTTATATTGAATTATTAAACAAATTAAGTTATGAACCTGAGATGTAAGTGATTAACGTTTTCCCCCAAACTGGAAACTACATAAAATAATTGTAGGAAATTTATCAGAATGTTTCAAAATAACTAAGAAAGACAATACATTTCAATGTATAAACTATAATGAGAAAGTCAGACGGAAAGAAATTTAAGGAATACATTTTCCCATTATCAGTATTAGATAGTGATTTTTGATAAACTCAACCTTGATTGTCAAAATAAATGAACATAGAGAGTTCATAAAATCTCAAGTTGTTTGAGTTTTACAAATATCTTCTCCATGAAAAGATTATGAATGTTATTTATGTGAATTTATTATATATGCTTTTGTACATAAATAATTTATCATGTCAGCAAGGAGAAAATGAACTATGGCTTCTCATTTGGTTTGGATTATTCATGAATTAGAGGACAGTGCTTTTGAAAATTTTTATGAAATACTGAGTGTCTTAATGTGTTTTACACTGGTTTAAAGTATAACATTCTCTGTTTTTTTTCACATTTTGACTCTATTATCATTAACTAGGTTACCTTCATTGATCGTTTTATTCATTAAATGACCTCATTTTTGAAAAATACAAAATGATTGGGCCACTATTAGCTTTTTTAACCTCTGTAGGTCATTTTACGGGCATTATCTTCCAGCCAATTTGTTTCTGCAGAATCTACATATTTAATATGAAGGAATTTTCTTTTCATAATATTTGTTCACTCATCCACATCATTAATAAAATTATTAAGTGAGGACAAATCCAGGACCAGTACTCCCTTTCCACCTTGAAATATGCACTGATGCAGAGGTTGTATCTGATTTAATTTTTCAAGGATTATTGATGAATTAGTTTTCAGCAATGGAAATCCCTAGTACATATTTAATAACAGCTGATTCATTGTTCAGCAGGGAAAAATTATGGAAAATAGAACCTGAAAAACAGCATGTTTGGGATCAGAATGCACAGAATTCAGGAACATTATGTTTTTGAGGTGGTGGGGTCTAGGATATGCTGAAGTCAGAAAAGAAAGAATAACAGGGAAGATTGGAAATGACAATTTTACTTTTGCTTATTCATTAGAGCCAGTTCTCAAGCATTTTCACTTTTTAAAGTTCTACAATAATATATTCGTTAAAATTTATTTAAATTAATAATAATAGTTTTCATTCAATGACTGTTATAGAGTATATTCTTTAATTATGGAAGATGTCTTTATCTTTCTAATCTGAGACATCTAATTTCTTGTTACAAAAGTTATGCAAAAAATGTATTTTTGTTTTTTCCTACTCTGATTAGTCTGTCTATTTTTAAAAAGCTGTCTTATGTCTTTCACACTAATAGAAAAATGGAAACTTATTAAACAAGGAATTTTATATTGATCAAAATGTAGACTGAAAAAATTGGTATTTGCTTTTAGGGAATGGGACATGTTTCATTAAAGACAGTGCATTTCAGCAAGAAAATAGTTTCCCTAAGCCATAAGAATAAGCATATATAACCCAAAAATACAATATAGTAAAGACACAATTTTCAAAGATCATCTTATTTCTCTATCACTCTTCATTCTGAAAGCATCCATTAGTCTATAAAGGATTCCACTTGTAAGGATTAGTCTCCTCATATACCCTAAGTAAATTATCTTCTCTTTTCACCAACCATTGTGAAACATAAAAATTTAAGAAAACATAACAATAATCAGATGAAGAACTCAAACCATATGAATTTCATATCAATTACAGGCGTGATGTCTAGTGAAAGATGCCACTGTTCAACTGAGTATATAGTAAATAGCACAGTTAAATATGTTTTGAAAACCAGTAAGGTTGTTCACCCAAAAATGTATTTTTATTTTTTTTTGTAAAATTGATTCAGTTGAAGGACTAAATAAGTGACTTAGTGATTCAAAATTTTTATCTTTTCATTCCACATTTTTGAGATTTATAGACTAGTTTTCATTGCCAGTTAGTCATTATTTTGTCAAGAGTCCATTTTTTTATTGTTAGAATTCAGAAATTGATACTTGAGAAGATGATATTTTGGCATCTTGAGTACTTTACTGATCTCAGAAGCAATCTCAAAAGCAAGTCTCTCTCATCTTTTTTGTCTCCTTGTCTCTTACCCATTTTCTTCCAAACTTGATGTATAAAAACATAATTTATCTCCTCCAAGGCAGGTCATAGAAACTAAAATCATTCTCTTCAAAAGCAAAGCATGAAGAACTACCAATATTGATCTGAGGTGTGTGTTAAATATATTATACAGTTGAATCTATTATATACTGAGGCACAGTAGTAAGAAATTGAGCTAACTTAACCTGAAAAATTGTGTAAGACCAAAGACAACAGCATGGCCATTGGAAGGAAGGAAAAACAATCAAACATGCATAAATCACCTACATTACCTATTTTCCTTCTTATTTTTTAAAACAGTAAAATTGTATGGTCCTTCTTTAAGTTTTATAAGTCATACATCAGCACCTGTTCTCATGAGTGTTGTATATAAGTTTGTATATCTTCTCTCCTGTTTATCTCTGGTCAGTTTTTTTTTTTTTTCAGCAGACTCAGTTAATGAATCTTCCCAGGGAAAGTATGCATGCAGTTCCCTACTGTCTTGGTTACTTTTCACTCGTTGCTGAGACAAAATACCTTACGCCCAAAATTAGGGAAGGAAAGGTTTATTTCTTGCAGTTCTTGTGGATTTCAGTCCATAGTTAGTTGGCTCCAAGGCAGCATGGCCTGGCAGGACAGCCATTCATGGTGGTTACCAAACAGTAAAGCAAACCTGTGAGAGAGAGAGAGAGAGAGAGTAAGAGAGAGAGAGCACAAAGATATGCCTTCCTCTCACCCTTACCCTGTATGTCAGCCCCACCCCTGGATAGGGTACAGCACTCACATTGCCAATCCCAGTGCTAGACAACAAACCAATCATGAACACCAGACTCAGCCTCGTCCAAATTACATGCCCTGGGGGAACACAGGACAATACCCATACATCTACCTTCTATATCCTTCCTGAAAATGAGATCAAAATAGACACTAGACCTGAATATAAAACTCAAAACTTTAAATCTGTAGTGGAAAAGGCAGTGCTAACCTCTGAATCTGAAAGCATGACCCAAAGACTTGGCCCCCATCACTAAGCAGCTACCAGCAACTCAGCATGTCCCCTGCTCAGCAGCCTCCTCTGTGGTCCATTTCCACGGAAGGAGAAGAATTCTCTACTACACTTGGGATGCAGAACTCCACAGCCTGTTTGCTGATGGAAGTAAGGACAATGTCCTGAAAACTGCTTGCCATGAAGATTATACATAATACACATTCCAGAAACATTATAACCTAAAACCAGAAAGGAAAAACAAAAACAAAAACAAATGAACAAGCCAAAACCAGTCGTTTTCAGAGCAGAGGGCAAGAGGACTGACTACTTGAAGGATATAGGATGCTTTATTTTTTGTTGCTTTTTTTCTGATTTTTTTTAAATAAGCAATGGAACCATGCCTCTTCTTCATCATGGTATTTTTTAACATCTCTTCATATTAGTAAGAGATTATATAATGAGAATGATAATTTTACCCTATATAAATCTTACCTCAATAAAATTAATTTATAATTTTTTTAACCATTAGACAATGATCTTAACTCTTTCCATTGGCTAAAATAGTTGCATGAGCTCATTTTTCTTACTTGTTCAGCTCAAACTATAGTCCTGTTCAGTGTTAGCTGCAAGCTCACCCCAACCTCAGGGGATGCCAGACACCAGAAGTTGAAGATAGCTTTTGTGAAAATCTTTGACTCTAGGACTATACTGATGGAAAAATTTCAAAGCATCCTGTGATATTTCACTTTGTGGTTTTGTTTAATAACATGATATGGTTTGTCAAAATATTTTAGTTATTATTGTATTTGCCTGTAATCTTTACTATAAGACTTTAATCATTTTTACCTCAAGTTAAATATAATTTTTATTCCTACAAATGAATCAAATAGATTTTATGAGAATAGTCACATTTTTGATTAGTGACCCTTGCCATGGTGTCAGTTATCGAAGACCCCTGCAGCGAATCCTCAATCTCCTGTCAAGTATTACAGTGTATGGCAGGAAGAAAGATAGCAAGAGACAAAATAGGGGTTCAGACAAGGATCTGGGGTGCCCAGTTGTTCTTCAGGAAGAAAAGGCCTCAAGTCACCCAGAGATTTGGTATTTATTCATTACCTTTGTGTCAAGGACAGTGAGTGAAGGGCAGTGATAACAGTAATGGTGACTATGGTGGTCTAGGAAGGACAAAGCATACTTGCAAGGACAAGGACAAGGATGTGATGGGGGAGGTAATGAAGAAGCCGTAGTTTTCCCAGAAGCCTATCGTCTCCGGCAGGTCTGATCTTGCCCTGTGAGTGCCACAGCAGTCACTAGCCCTAGGTCTGCCTGCGGTGAACAGAAAAGAATAAGCAATTTCCACATTCCAATTTGGCTAGAGGGCAGGACAAGAACAAGTGTGGACATCAATTAGACTCAATTTATAATTCATTTTCCTCAACAATTTTCCTTATTCCTATTGAAGCTGTTAATGCTTCACATCATTGGGTGAACTTTAGAATCACCATATTCCTGGCTTTCTCTTAAAACCAAGTAATCAGTTAGGAATTGAAACTAGAACAATACTTTTGGAACTGACCAAGGTTAAAAACTGTTGGCATTCAAATAGTGAAAAATTGGTAATATATAAATATACTTTCCTAAAAGAAAGCTCCAAATGTACTACTAATGATAGAATTATGCTATTTCCATTGTTGAAATAAATCTGCACAGTAATCCACTTTTGATTATGACCAGAATAAAACAGGAGTCATTTTTCCAAGGTTTTATGCTTTTGTATCTGATGAGGAATTTGTATTAATTCTATTACAGTGTGCCAGTATTCCTCTGAAATAAAATATAAACAAACAAGCAAAGAGAATGAAAATAAACCCCAGAGTAATAATAAATTGATATTTCCTGTTTTTGCATTTTCAATAAAAACCTACACGGCATAAGGTACTTATTTTGGCAGAAAGTGCTGGTTTATTGCCAACTTCCTTGACTCTTTCTTCATCTACTAAGGAAAATAAACCTCTGATGCTTAGCTGAACATACAGAACAAATACTGTATCCCTAAATCTTTTTTGATGCTAGGCATGAAAAATGATACTAACTTCTCCTGGTCATAAGGAGAAACATTATGTGAAATTGTTGAGAAGATGATCTGGGAGAGGCGGCAATGCCCTGTTTCTTTGTTTTCCTCTTATCTTTTCGAAATGGCAGTGAGATCTAGTGCAGCCATGTGAAAACATGAGAAGATGCATCATTGGGGGTTGGAAAATAAATGAAAAGGAAAAGAATTTGGATTTCTGGGGATCATGTAGCTGTATGATATTTAACCTGAGGTTTTGTGCATGGTAGAAACCGACAAACAATCAAACAAAAGCTTCACTTTCTATATTGCATAGGTGAATTCTCAAATTCAAATGCACTTTAGAAATAGAAGGGAAACTTTCAAAAATATTAATGCTTCAGTTGATCAAGGTCTCTGGGCAATGGCCCAGTGGCAGTAACTTTCCCATCAACTATAAGTCCAAATTGAATATCCAGAAATCACATCCTGGTCCTGTCACCTCTTGCTTTTCTTACGTGTATATAATACTGTTGAGCTTACCTTTCTGTCAGTATCATGAAATACTTGACACAATTAACTTAAATAGAGAAAAGATACATTCTGACTCACAGTGTGGAAGTTTTCAGTCCAAAACCAGGTGGGCTGATTGTTCTGGTCTTCAATGGCCTGTCTGATGGAGGGCAGAGAACAAACCCTTTGCCTCTGAGTCAGAAAGGAGCCAGACATCCCCAAATCCCTTTTGGAACATGTCCCCAAGAACATGTCACAGGACACTTCCTCTGGAGAGAACCACAGTATCTCTCAGTAGTGCCCCGTGGGGAATCAATGTTCAATGTAGGGGACATTGATTAAACTCAGCTCCATCTGCCCTTCCATAACAAGAAAGGAATGTAACAGTACTTTTCCTCACATAAATCTCAAGGTGCCATTGCTGGAAAGGAGTTTTGAACGTGTATTTCTCAGAATGAAATATTTGTACATTCACCGCATGTTAGAAATATTGATTTTGTTTAACTGGGATATAATCAAGTACCATCACTATTTTCCTTTCTCAACCAAAATGGAGACTGCAGGAAAAGTGTAACTTATTAGGTATTTAGTTACATATAGGTGAGAATAAATAATGCTTTGGTTAATACAATGAACTTCGGTGTCAGAAAAAGTTCAATTCCAAGCCATAACTTGAAGCAAAATGATAATATTTGAGTCACATTTCTCATCAAAAAAACCCCCCCAAAGATTCCTGTAATAACTTATAGATGTGGACAAAATTAAAATTTTTGAATCATTATTAAAATTACTGAATGTAATAATTCACTGCTGAAATTACTGTTGACACAATTTACAAACTTGCACAGTGCTTAGGAAAATTTTGCCTTGAAAAAGTAACTAAAATGAATTTACTCAAAGCAATATAAAACAAAAAGATCAAACTTTCGATTGTCTTGTTTTTAATATTATTTCAGTGAAAATCCATTAACTCCCCTTCATTTAAATTCTAGCATTGTGCAGACTTTTACCTCTTGTAGGTATCCTTAATCATTTAAATTACTACTAGGTGGAAATGGTAATAGTATTTTTAATATAAAATAAATGCACAAGTTTCAATTCCCTGTGATAGAGGCTCACAAATTTAGAGGTTTTTTTTCACTTTGTGAGGAATTTTCATAAGAAAGTTCCAGAAGCCAAAGTGCCCACATAGCATGAGTAAGAACGGAAAACATGTTTCATGAACTAGGACAGGCTTTATAATTTAATTGTATTTACACTGATGAGTGCACACAAAGGAAAATCCATTTGTGGGAGCTTATTTCATTGCTATTGAAACTGTATTTTCCTTGATAAGCTAGACACAAAGTGCATAGTTTGTCTCCCAAGTTCATTAAATTATTATTTCTCTATGTTCTGTGGCTTTATGTAGTTTTAGATGGGTTCAGTAGTTTAAGTATCAAAATTGCTTTCCCAAAGTACAGAATATTATCTTCTAATATTACCCCCCCAGTCTCATTTATTATTAAGACAAAATAATGGGAATAAAATGAATATAAATATCCAGCTTTTCCAAAGTTCTTCTAGAATCATTCTGAAAGTATTAAAAGAATAGGTAGAAAATACAGATTTATAAAATCGCTTGTTTTTCCTAACAATCTAATAATACCATTAAAGCTTCTTGTTCAGTGTGATTTCTTGGGGAAAACAAAACAAAACAAAACAAAACAAAAAAAACAATAAACAAAAAACAACTAAAACTGTACTTTTCCCTTAACTACATTGAAGAAATTCTGAGAGGAAATATACAAACTATTTCTAATATGCCCATGTAAATAAAAATCATTAGCTTTTTGTCTCTCTTACAAAACACCTGTGAAAACCAACTGAACGAGAAAACATACTTATTTTGGTTCACGGTCTCAGAGGTTTCCAGCTATGGTTCTTGGCCTGGTTGCACTTCAGCCTATGATGAGGCAGTCCAGAAACACATGAGGAGGAAAGGCGTTCATCTTATGATGGTCAGGAAGCAGAGAAACAAAATAAAAAAGCATGTGATACAATGAACTCTGCCAGTGAACCACTTCCTCTGTTCCAGATCCACAACCTAACAGCCAAATCACCCAGTGATGAATTCCTCAACGAATTTACTGATGAAGTTGAAGCCCTCAGGACCCATTCATCTTCCCAAAGCTTCTGTAATGGGCAACAAACCTTCAATACCCAAGCTGCTGGGGACATTCCAGATTCAACCATTAACACAAGACATGTCCTGCCAACCAGGAGAAGGACCATGTTCTCTTTCTCCATCCACAAAGGTTTCGAGCATGAACTTGATAGTGTACTAATTTTAACCCTCTTCCAAAGAGGTTCTTTTTCTTTCCCACCTCCTGAATGACAGAATCTAGTTGTAGAAAGTTTCTCTCACATCTTACTTGGTTTTAATGGAAATCTTAATCCTCCGGTTGTGTGTAGAATTTTATTTCTGTACTCAGCTGAAAACACCCACTCCCCAAGGCAGGCAGAAGCACTTGTGCTTTCAGGATTGTATTGGGTATGCTATGTACCCCCAAGTCCTCATGCAGTTTCGATAGGTCTGAGTCTGATGCTTGTGATCAGTTTGTTGTGTAGCGCCGGGATTGATGATGTGAGCGCTGCACCTGCCCAGGGGTGGGGCTTAGATACAGTGTAAGGGAAGACAGGTCTTCTGCTTCTGCTCTCTCTCTCTCTCTTTCTCTCTCTGTCTCTCTCTCTCTCTCTCTCTCTCTCTCACCAGCGCACCGTGTGGCTTGCAGCCAACATGAATGGCAGCCCCTCCATGCCATGCTGACTTTGAGCCAACTAAGTTAAGACTGAAACTCCCGAGAAACCGTAAGAATAAACCTTTCCTTCCCTAATTTTGGGCATCAGGTATTTTGTCTTGGCCACGAGCGAAAAGTAACTAAGGCAAGGATCATCTCTTTTATTATGTATTTACTATGGCTTAAAATATTAGCCCAAACTTTATTATATTTTAAAAAATGCACATTCATTATATCAACTTCTCTGGATTAAGATTCCAGGAAAAACAAGTTACCTTCTATAGCTTAGGATCTCTCCTAAGGTACAGTCATGAAGTCATCTACATCCATAAGCCAGGGAGAAGCCTCTTCTATAGTCATGCTGTAGCTCTTGAATCTCTGTGCTTGATGTTGACTAGTCATGGTGCTACTTTACTGTGTGAACCTCTTCAGAGCACAGCTCCACAAATAACAATCAGCATTTCTTAGAATAAGAGAGAGATCCCAAAATGAGTCCCAGGGACCTGTACAGCCTAATCTCATTCTTTACTTTTGACATGTTTCACCGGATAGAAATTAGGTTATACATTCGGATAGGACACAAGAGTAGGGGATTTCTCAAGGACTTGAATGCCAGGATGTAGGGATGAGATGACGTTAGAGCCTGCTTTTCAAACTTCAGGAAAAGTAAATAGTAACCCATTTTTCTGCATTTTTGTTTTTTATAGTTTTAGTCACTCATCATCCACTGTGGTCCAAAAATATTAAGTGGAAAATTCCATAAACAATTCATGTTTTCACTTGTGCCCCATTCTAAGTTATGTGATAAAGTCCCTTTGTCTAGTAGATCTGTTCTGTGTATATGACGCACTCGCAAGTCACTTAGTAGTCTCTTTTGTTTCCATATGGACTGTTACAATACACCAGTGGTTTGCTTACGTGATTTTTATTTACTTAGTAAAGGCCTTTCAGGATAAATAATGAGGCTAGCAACTAAGATATGCAAAAGGGAAGTTATAAAATGTTTTCTTTAAGTGGAAAAGTAAAAGTTGTTCAATTATTAAAAGAAGAAAAATGTATGTTGATATTGATTAAGTCTATTGCAAGAACAAATTCATGAACTTGGAAGAAGGAAAAATACATTTTTCTTAGTTTTCTGATACATCTGAAGCAGTGAAAATTATTGAAATGAAGTGTGGTAAGTGCTTATCTAACATGGAGAGGTGTTAAATTTGTGGGTGAAGGATGTGAACAGAAAATACATTCTGAGTGATGGTAACACATTGCACGAGAAAGTACTGAGCCCATCTGAAGATGTCAACAAACAGTGACCTAATCCAAGTGGTACAGAGCCACTTACCACAAGGAATGGATGGGCATACAAATTCAAGAATAATTTTCAATTAAAAATATCTATGAATTACTTGAAATGCTGTGTTTGCAATGGAGAGTGTGCTGCCACATAAAGGTGTTGAAGATGTAGCATCTCAGAATATACCAAACGGTTACACTGATTACACTAGGCTGAAATAATTTAAGGACCTGTAATTACAGTATCAACCATTCGGCCTGCCTTTCTATACATGCAGCAAGTCGCATGTTTTTATTTTATTTATTTATTTTTCTTAGGGGCGGTGGGTATCCACATATTTGTTGAATGAAAAGTAGCTCTGAGTCACCAGAAATAGGTAGTTGGGGCTAAAAGAAACCTAAATAAACCAAATCTGAAATAATCATTTGTGTGATCCTTTTTAAATTGAAAAATACCTGAGATAATCAACATATGAAAAACATTAATCAGCATATGAAAAATCAAACCCTTGTTTTGACTCACGCCTCCGTAAGTGTCAGTCCATGGTTGGTTGGCCTGTTGTTTCTGAACCTGTGGCAAGGCAGCACAGCACGGTAGTAAGTGCAGAGTGGAGAAAGTCTGTTCAACTAATGGCTGCTGGAATGGAAAAAGGGATCAAGAAAAAGGGGTTAGGTTTCGGTACCTAAATTTCTTCCACCAGGTCACACTTTGTGAAGATTCCACTACCTTCCTCACAGCCTGAGAACCAAGTTGTTAACATAAAAACTGGTTATGGACTTTCAAGATTCAGATACTGGCATACTCCCCCTGACCTACAAATGCTCATGTTAACCACACAATAAAAGATCTTCTCAGTCTATCTCCAAAAGTCCCCACAGAATAATTTAAAAGTTCAAATCTGAAGTCTTCCCTGAGACACGAGTTAAATGGAGCTGTCATGACCTATGAAAATCAAAAAGAACACTGAATGCTAACAACACAGAACCGCAGAAGGCACACAAATCAGGGAGGGTGAAATCAAAGCGACACTCAAACCCCACAGGATTAGAGAATCCAAATCTCTATGTTCAGCATCTGAGACACACTGTGGAATAGTATTCAAAGGCATTGAACAGCCCTTCTCTTACAGCTTGCATGGCTGAAGCCCACATGGTTATTCCCTAATGCTGATCCTGCTCAGTTCCCTCAGGTTCCCTCCGCGGGAGTTCCATGTCCCTGGCATATTTGGCTTCCTGGAATTTTCACTACAGCATTGACACTATTAGTTCCATGTATTGCACTGCCAGGGGGTGGCTTCAAGGATTCTAGCTATGATACAGACTAATTAGCCTCCAAAGCTTTCCTTTAAAATCTCTAAAGCCTCCTGGACCCTTTAGCTCTTACATTCTGCCTACCTTTAAACCTGCATCATGTGTATGATGCCAGTGTCAGCCAACAGCATCAGCTGCACAGAGATGTACCAGGCATTGAGTGCCTGGGTAAATAGACACAAAGAAATGAGTCTTGGGAAGATTATTCCCTGTGCATGAGGAGACTCAAAAGCTGTCTTCTCAAATAAAAATCTGAAAGACATTTATGCTTACAACTGTGAGCCAGCAATAAATGGGGTGTTGATAATCCCTGAGATGTTGGCCACGCACTTTCCTTTTTTCCCTAGTGCAAAGTACTGGGGTTCTTTCTAGTTTCATTAATTCCCTTCCCTGCTGCATTCTTCTTGGCAGTTCCTTTGAACATGCATATTTTCTGTACAAATGGCAAAATTTTCAAATCTGTCTGCTATGCATTTGCTCTCAATTTTTACTGTAAACCTAAATCCATTGGCTAACAGTAGCCAGGAGTACCTTGGCTGGCCTGAGTGCTTCACTGCCTTGAAATTTCTTTCATTACATGAATTATTCTATCTCTAAACTTGGCCTCATCTAAGGATGGCAACAAACA